>CM021107.1:284231992-284539165 GCA_007115665.2 Sequoiadendron giganteum | reverse complement strand
CTCAATCAAAGAACCCCCTTGCAAGCAAATGATTTGGAACTTTATACTTAGTGTGGTTACAATTGTCACTTACAAGAAATAGCTAAGTGGTATTTTGATTTCAATGCTTAAAATTGCCACAACAAGGCTAGATCAAACTATGATCAACATGCAAAAGATCAAACTATGATCTATGCAATACAATTTCCAAAATGAGCCAAATAAGGCTATATATAGAAAGTACATTTTTTGTTCACAATGAATACAAATACTAGCACCACTGTGAAGTTCTTGAAAAAATATGCACTTTTAAAAAAATGCACCTAAAAAGGAGTCTGTATGAGCCCAAATGAAGCCCTGAAAGTTCAAAAAATGGAGAATTCTCAGGAACACCTATGAAATATTGAATTTTATGAAAATTCCATGCATCAAAATCAGAAACTATCTGCACCAACACATAGAGCACGAAAAATTAGCCCAAATAAAAAGAATTGCTCAAAAAAAGGAGCTCAAAAACCAAAGTTATAAGCATTTGAAAATGAAATGCAAAATCAAAAGCATGGTTAATTTTTTTCCAAATGAGCATTGACATCAACAAATTGAGAAATTAAAATTGACGTCCAAATGATCGTCACACGCTTTACAAGATTAAAATTGACAGCCTCCAAACCGTCAAAGGTCGTTGTTGGTCTACCAGTTGGAATATTCGCTTAGCTAGTGAAATATGCTACAAGCGATAGAATCCAAAATATTCAAAGAATCTTTATGGAAAAATATTCTAACTGTCGGTTTGTTGTTTTATGCATCGGTTTTCATAAAATGGTCATCGGTTTTTTTGAAGGCCAATGGTAAAGTGGGGGCCACAACTTTGGCAGACCAGGGACTGCCACATGGTGGCTTCTAGGGTTGTGGGCAGTATCCTGTGGTCTGCACATGGTACTTCTTACCTTTTGCAGATTTTTTTTCTTTTTAAATTTACAATTAATAAAAAAATTATGATTTTTTGAAAAATTATTTAAATAACTATATTCGCAAAAAAAATAAATGATTTTTTTTTAACAAATAAAATTATACCACTTGTAATTATGGCTGGGTCATATGGCTCGACCAACAAATTTTTTTTTCCTCAGAAGACAACTTCACCAAATTCGACAATTTGATAGTTGATCTTAGGGTTTTTGGCCCTTCTGAGCATAATGGTGATGCCCTTTTGGCTGAGAATGCTCTGAAGTGGTAGCTACGTTCTAGATCTGACAACCACCTTCAATCTTCAAACCCTTGTAGATTTGGCCTCCAATGTCTAACTGGGACAAAACAAAAAGCAAATCTGACTTTCTTGAACACTCTAGATGCAATGGTGAGCTTAGATCTGATACACAAAGCTCCCAAAATGCACCTACAATATAAATCTAAAAAAGGAACCCCCCAGAATCTAGTATTTCTATTGCACCTTTCTAATTCTCTAGATCATCCAAAGATGCAAGAGAAGAGCATACTCAAAGCTTCAAGAAAATACAAGATTTGTGTGTGGTAATCAATATAGAGGAATTAGTAAAGTAAATCCAACACACATCAATGAAACATCTTACATAAAAGGAATTGAAATAACAAATTAAGTTGCTATGATTATCCTCTCAAATTGTCTCATTGCTCTCTAATCTCAAGGACCTTCAAATTCATGCTCTCATATTTGTATGCTACACATGAATTCACAAGATGAAAACCTAAGAGACGAGAAGATTTGTGAAATGCAAAGCTACATGCCTACATTAATATATTTTTGGTATTTTTGATATGAAAGCTAAATGAAATATGAGATTGCTGCTATGTAAATGATGCTAAGATTGTTGCTATTGATATAATGCAAATCTAAATGCAATTCTATGATGAAAACTAATGCAACAGTAAAATGCTATAAATTAAAATTGCCATGATAGCAATGCTAAATGCTATGCAACTATAAAATGCTCTCAATTACTAAGATAATTTCTACAACATAAGTTTATGATGAAATCCCTGTTTAAAAGCTATAGAATGATCTCCTACTTATAGATTTTTCCAAGCCTTGAGTGAGGTGGAAAATATTTACAGTCAAGATCGTGATCCTGAGAGATCAATGGTGGAGCACAAAGAAGTTGGGGGAAATCATGGAGGCTGCTCCATTTGGAAGGGAAAATCATCCAAGTGTCAAAGAGAATCAATTAGAAAGAGAGGCCATGTGTCTCCAAGGAGGTTAAGAGGTTAGATGAATATTTCTAATTTGAAAATTAGAAATAAATGAAATCATGTGACATGTGATGGTGTGGAGGGTGATTTGGAGGAATATAGGAAATTATCGAGAAACGTGACAAATTTGAATTAAAAATTCAAATTTATTGAGGAAGGGGAATAATCAAATAACAAATTATTTAAATTCATGTATTTAATTAATTCAAGAGGGAAGGTGATTTTTGAATAGAAGAGTTAAAGGTGTGAACTATACAAATAAATTTATCAATTTATTTATATAAGTAGAGGAATTACGATCAATTAATTAAATAACTAGTATTTAATTAATTTGTGCTCCAGACCATTTTTGTGTATACATTTTGCCCCTCTTTGAAGTGATGTGTGTAGACACATTGCTTCCAAGCAGAATTTTGTTAGACCGTGATGATAAAATTTTTGACATGCCCCGGACGCTGAATTTTCAATGATGATTGATGTATGCCCCCTCGGGAGATAAATCGGGGAATTTTTAAATTTTTAATGATTTTAATTTTTTTTTGAAATTTTTGATGATTAAATGCTTTTCTAATAATATTCTAATGATTTTTGAATTTTGATGATGATGCGTCAATTTATCTCCTGATAATTGATATGAAACCTGCCACATTGTCAATTAATCAATTAAAGGCCCCTTTTGAAAAATTAAATAAATGCCACCAAATTACCCTTCTTTAGTTACCCTTTTAAGAGGTAAAAAAATGAAAAAGAAAGTCATTTGTGCATTGTGATTTTGAAAAATTGAGAGACTGAGCAAGTTTGAGCAAAATGGTGATCTCGATTCATACTCATCGATTCGAGCGTGTGCGACAAAACAACCACTTGGCAACATACAAACCTCTGGTATGAACCTCTAAAAACTTCTTTGTGAATTTTGAATTAATTTCCTCTGTTTTTGAAATTTTGAAATTTGCGTTCAAAAGTTTTAGTGCATATATGACCGGATGTAGCGCATCGGTTTTCTGTTTTGGCACATAGGTCTTTGATAACATAGGCTACATGATTTAGCACATGTATTAGGTGAAGTAGCGCATTCATCGAAACAATGCATACATTTACTATTATGGCACATAGATGTGAAAGTTTGGCGCATACATGGCTTGTTATGATGCATAGATTGAATTTTCTAGTGCATCTGTGTTTTAGTGCATAGAAGCATTGTTATGGCGCATCCATGCCAAAATAGAGGATTTTTTTGATATTTCTCCTTGTGTTGAATGTTTTTCAATTACATCATCCTTTGGGTTGATATTGATTGATGATGTTGATAGATTAGATGATGATCGATATCATGATAGGTGAGATTCGATGATTGATTGATGATGATTGACCTCATGATAAATGATGATAAATGATTGTCTGATGATGATTGACCTCATGATAGGCGAGGTACATTGATAGATTGTTTGATTGACCTCTTGATAGGTGAGGTGCATTGATAGATTGATGGATTGACCTCATGATAGGTGAGGTGCATTGATAGATTGATAGGATGATTGATGTTTGATTGATTGATTTTGCAATTTTGATGGTGATAGGAGAGTGATTTAGGAGTCCTCATGTCTCAAGATTGCTTCCCATGGACCTGGGAGTTGATTCCCTTCTTGAGTCAGGCTAAGCGGGATCTGATTGAGGGATGCAAATTGTACCATTTGATTGATATGCCCTAGGTTAGGATTAATCAGGCACTACTGAAAACATTAGTATAGTGGTGGCATAGAGACCATAACACCTTTCACCCTACTACCGATGAGATGACTATGACACCAGAGGATGTATACCGCATTCTACGAATTCTTGTGGTAGGAGACGTAGTCATATATAATCATACAAAGCAGGGTTGGACAAATGCTATTTGCAATATTTTTCATGATGACCAGATCAACGGGTACGAGATACCCTGGTAGGAGATGTGTGACAATTATGCCCCATTACCTTTTGTACTTTCCAGTTTTGTTGGTGGTTTCTTATGTCCTGAACATAGGTTGAAGGGACTATCTGTTGGGTGGGGTCGGGTATTAGAGAAAATGATTCTATAGGGGACTTGATATACTTGGGGTTCATGTATGCTAGCTCATCTATATCATGACCTTCATCAAGTAGTGTATCTTGGAGCTACTAGCCTCTCAACCAAAGTCACATTGATTTAGATCTGGGAATGGGAGCACATAGCTATTACTTGGACAGTTGCAGATAGGTTTCAGCCAATTGGCAAGCCGTATGTATATTGTTATAGAGGCCCCATTATCCATAATAAGCTAGGATAATTATAGTACTGGTGATGAGTTTAGGATGAACTCGACACTGTGAAATGGTGGCCCTACCTAGACTGCGAGCAATGGGTTGAGGATTAGTTGGAAATGTCGTATGTGTGTACAACCAGGTTTTTGATTAGACGTACATGATTCATTGTTGAGAGATTTCTTCTAGGTTGGGTGCACCGTCAGTATGGCTATGCATGCTGTAGGGAGTAGTGATATATTCACGGAGGCAGCAGGACATACCAAATTGGGGGCCCCTTTTGTCCTATGATGCAACTTGCTAGGAGTATTACGGTTTACAACCCGTGATGTGGGAATATCATCTAGAGGTTGCAGAGGTTGCCATGTCAGAGAATTATGTAGAGTACTTTGGCACACATCTGTTTCCCACACTATCTAGTCTTGACGAGCCAGTGCCAACATTAGATGATGATGAGGAGAGGGCATCGAGAGAGAGGAGGAGGAGGGGTGATGGAGAGGAGGAGGAGAGAGCTATGGGAGGAGATGGAGGAGGAGATTACAACGAAGATGGAGATGGAGGAGGTGGTGATGTTGGAGGCTGAGCATTTGATGTGAGAGATACGATGATACCTTGACACAACAGATCCTTGGTGGCTGCAACACAATAACATGTTCAGATTGGTGTGCCTTCACAACATTAGTAGACACATTGTTGCCTTACAGGTACAGGTTCAGATGCTACAAGGTTAGTTGGCTCAGGTACAAGTACTACTCACACAAGCCCAAGGATAGTTACAAGGATAGGTAAAGGCCCTGACACAGACACAAGCTCAGGTCACCACCTTAACAGGCGAGAGGGACACTCAGAGATAGCAGGCTAAGTGGGTTGAGGCCGTTGTAGAGAGAGTTCTAAGGGTAGAAGAGGGCACTACCACTATAGATTATATCACAGAGATACGGGACTCAGCCAAGGAGGCCTAGTATTAAAAGGGTAGATATCATGAGGCTATACTTGCAGAGAGATGAGTGAGTTATGCACAGTCCGCGAGCAGACAAACTCACTCGAGGACCACCAGCAGGGGAGTTACTCAACCACTTCCGGGACGACTAAGCAGAGCTCTAGGGGTAGGTCCATTAGGAGGGGTAGGTCCAGTAGGAGGGGCAGGTCCCACAACATCTGGGGGCCACACTATAGATTCTCGTGGTCACACTTGATTGTATTGTTGAGACATTGTATACATTGATTCAAAGATTTTATGATATTATGATATACTGTCCCATTTTTTATGATGAATAATTTATGTTGTTAGACATCTTTGTACACTTGACATTGAGATTTATGTGATATGCAACGGTGGTTTGTGATCTACATGTTGTTTATATGATTTTACGATGGATGCATTTTATTTTCTATGCTATGTGATGGTTTATATGCTTATGTGATAATGATGTATGAATACGATGATGATTCTATATGTTGATGGATGTTTCTGTATGGATGCATTAATGATGTACAATTCTATATGTTGATGGATGATGCTATTATTATGATGTTTGAGATGGATGCAGTCATGCAAATGATATTGTATTTTTTTATTATTTTATATGCATATATCGATGATATAGACATATCAATGAATGCTAAATGGTTTATTATATGAAATGCAAAAGATATGACTATAATGCTTCCATACTTGGATACGAATGATTTATGATTTCTAATGCATAATCAATGAATGGATTAATTTTGGACATAATAAATACAGATGTATGGATATGTGATAATGCAAATGTATAGATATATGAGGATAATGCTTTCTTTTGAATTTTTCTGATAAATGTAGGAATTACTATGTGAATGGATTATGATGATGCACAAATGACAATGCTATTATGGATGACACTCTATTTTTGGATTTTTATGTAATCATATGATTAAATGTATGGATAGATGTATGATATGTGAATGGATTATGGAAATGCTTTATTCGTATATCTATACAATGTAATGCAAATGTGTGATAGATGTATGGATGGATGGATGACATTTTATAATGCAACTATTATGATGGATGTATGATAATATTGTTCTAATGATATGATATGGAAATGATAATGCAAATAAAATGATTGATTTATTATGTCAAGTGTACTCAATATTTTAATGAGAGATATCATCATGTTGAAAGTTATCAGCCTTGGAAAAATCTATTACAAATGAATGAAATCCTATCTTAGCCATGCAACCTAACTATGCAATGTTTTCATTTGATTCATTGTGCTTGGTATCATCATTGAGCTTTTAAATTGTTGAAAGTTAGTATGAACATCAATGGTGTAATTAGACCATGATGACCTGAGTACAACTTCCATACAACTTTCGTTGAGTTTTGATATTGCAAGATAACACAAGCATCTAGGTATAATTGGACCGAGATTACCTGAGCATCACCTGCGTAAACAAACAAGAGTTAATCATTTTCCTATGCAAATTCAGAATTTCATCAATGATACTTTGTCGAGCATGTACCGCGACAATTTGCATAGTAGTAATGTTTGACTCACAAACAAAAGATAAACAAAAATATCATTCTCCTTCCTAGCCCCTCTAGTTCAGAACATCATCGAGGTACTTTAGAGAAATGATAGCAACAATTGAGATACATTTGAACAATTGTGCCAATGTGATTAAACCATGATTCAAAAGATGATCATCCAATGAGATTTGATTTGATTGTCTTGATGTTGAGTTGGATGGTTGATTTGTTTTGATTGATTGTGATTGATGCTCAGTGTGATTGTTGTTTGTGCCAAGTTGTCCTATTGTTACCTGTTGGTTTAAGCTCAACATTTATTTGCCCCCAGTGAGTTCAATATTTTTCCCCTAATGAGAAATAAACCAATTATTACGGATATGCACAATGAAAAACCAAGCCATGGTGGGACAAGACCGCAACAGCTGGATAAGTAGATGAAGCTCATTTTTATGATAGGCATGTACGCATAATGATGGAAAAAGCGGATGGTCAACACACATTTCCAAATAGATGGAGAAGTCGATTCATCGCAAATAGCGCCTGTTTACTAGGTTTTCACTACTTGCTTTTATTGCACTTTTTCAAATTTTATGATTTTTTTGTTGTTACCAAGATGCCTGTTTGCTAGGTTTTCACCAAGGCAACAATTTTTATTTTCACTTTTTTTTTGTATTTTTTTGATTTTTTTCAAGACTTTTTCTGATTTTTCTAATTTTTTTCAAGACTTTTTCTGATTTTTCTGATTTTTTTCAAGACTTTTAATGATTTTTCTGATTTTTTCAAGACTTTCTGATTTTTATGATTTTTTCAAGACTTTTAAGCATGCACTTAATGCATTATGTGTAAAAATTCTTTAGATGAAGGTTGTTCATTGGTTTCTCAAATATATCCCCTTCTGGCATGGACAACTTATATGCCCCCAATCCAAAGACTGATACAATAACAAACGAGCCTAACCAATTTGGCTCAAATTTTCCTTTCTTTTCTCGATCTTGCTGATTTCGGGGATTTTCCTTCAGTAATAGGTCACCTACCTGAAATTTCCTTGGTTTAACCTTGTGATTATAGCTTCTAGACATTCTCTTTTGATTTGCTTTCAGGTGATCCACCACAAGCTGACAACGTTCATCCAACAGTTCCAACTCTTGTAGTTTAGACACTCGGTAGTCCTCTTCTGATATGATTCCCTTCAGAGACACCCAAAGTGAAGGTATCTCGACCTCAATAGGTAGAATGGCTTCTGCTCTGTATACAAGGGAATATGGTGTGGCTCTTATGGGTGTTTGGATGCTTGTACAATAGGCCCATAAAGTAGGGTTCAACTGGATATGCCAATCACGTCCAGACTCATTGATGATTTTCTTGAGGATCTTTAAAATAGTTTTGTTTGTTGCTTCTGCCTAACAATTTCCTTGAGGGTAGTATGGTGTAGAAAACTGATGCTAGATATGAAATCTGTGACAAAGTTCTTGCACGTCCTAACTTTTGAAAGGTCTGCCATTTTGAGTGACAATGGACTAAGGAATACCATATCTACAAATGATGTAGTTTAGAATGAAGGATGAGATCTATTTTCTTGTGATGGTAATTAAAGGCATGACTTTAAACCACTTTGTAAAGTACTTCATGGCTATAATGATGAACTTGTGTCCATTGGATGATGACAAGTGAATTTTACCTATAAGATCTAATCCCCACTGAAAAATGACCATGTTGATGCGAAGGGCTGCAACTCTTGTGCTTGTGCATGAATAAGATTACTGTGGATTTGACACTTCTGACATTTCTTGACAAATTGGAAGGACCCCTTCTCCATATTTGGCCAGTAGTACCTTAAATGGAGGAGTTTCTTAGCGAGGGTTAGACTACTTGAATGTGTTCCACAAATACCTTTGTGCACTTCTTGTAAAGCCGTTTCAGACTCGTTGCATTCTAGAAATCATAAGAGAGTTCCATCAAGACCTCATCGATAAAGTACATCCGCAATAAGGGTATGGCGAGTAGCTTGGCAGATGAAGTTTTGTTTTTGGTTTCAGGAGAGATCAGGAGGAAGGGTATTATCTTTTAGGTAGGTGTAGATCTTCTCATAGATTGAGGTATCAACATAAATTAGATGGCATATGACTTGGGACTTGGGATCGTCATAGGCGTGGGTAAACACTTGTTCCACCATGAACTCATAATAGTTTCATTTATCTGAAATTTGTAGTAGATAAGCAATAGAGGCCATAGCGTCAACAACTTTGTTGTCTATTCTTGGGATTTGATCAAATTTGATAGCAACAAAATGTTTCTTAAAGTCATCAATCATCCTTTTTTAGGGCATCAGTTTGTCATCCTTTGTCTGATAATCATCATTCACCTGATTAATGACTAGTTGGGAATCCACATAAACTTGTAGCTCTGTGATTTTCCACTCTACCGCTATCTTGATACGAATGATGAGTGCTTCATATTCTACCATGTTGTTGGTGCAAGGGAACATCAATCTGTATGATTTCAGGATTGTATGCCCTTGAGGGGTGACAAAGATAATTTAAGCCCTTGATCTATGTTGAGTGTATGACCCATCAAAATACAATACCCACTATTTTGTTGTTATGGAAAAGACATCATCATATGGAAAATCAATGTGCAAAGGATGGTCATCATGCAATGATGCTTTAGCTAGTTGATCTATGATGGCTTTTCCCCTGATGGATTTCCTATCGACATACTAGATATCCAACTCACTTAGCATCATTACCCATTTGGCCGGTCTTCCTATTAGGTTTGCCTTGTTAAGGAGATATTTCAATGGATCAATTTTGGCTATTAGCTTGATGGTATGAGTTAGCATATCACATCACAATTGTTGAGTGGAAAACACTACTGCTAGACAAGCCTTTTCAATGGATGTGTAATTTATTTTATAGCCATTTAAGGTTTTGTTGATATATTAAATTTCCCTTTCTTTTCCTGTTGAATCCTCTTGTGGGAGTAAAGCTCTCAATGATGTCTCAGTTGTTTCTATGTATAGTAAGAGTGGCTTTCCTTCTATTGGTGGTACTAAGACATACATACTCATTAGATATTATTTCAATTGATTGAAAGTTGCCTCACATTTCTCATCCCATTGAAAGGAGACATTCTTGTGCAGCAAGTGGGTAAAAGGATGGGTCTTATCAGCCAGTTGTGATATGAATCTTCTGATTGACTGAAATCTTCCTTGAAGGGACCTTAACTAATTGATATTCTTTGGAGGGGGAATTTCCATTATGGCTTTCAAATTTGCAAGGTACAGCTCAATTCCCTTTTTTGAAACTATATATCCTAATAGCTTTGTTGATGTCACCCCAAACACACATTTCTTTGGATTTAGTCATAAATTGAAATTCTCTAGTCGAGTGAAGATTTGGTCTAGTATATCTAAGTGTCCTTCTCTAGTGAAATAATTGGCCAACAATTCATCCACGTAATCTTTCATAAAGGTATGCATCATTTCATGAAAGATGGTTGTCATGGATTGTTTGTAAGTGGCTCCTATATTCTTCAATCCGAAGGGCATGACGTTCTAGCATAAGGTACCCCATGGACATGTAAAAGCTGTTTTGTCTTTCTCGTCAGGTGCTATCTTGATTTGATTGTAGCCAGAAAAGCCATCCATTAGTGATAATATGCCATGACCAGTTATTAAATCCACGATGATATCAATGTTTGGCAAGGGAAAATGATCTTTCAGATAAGCTTTGTTGAGGTCTCTGAAGTCTGTACAAATTTGTATGTTGTTATCAAGCTTTGAAATAGTTACAATGTTGGATATCAATTCAACATAATCAATGGGTCTAATGAATCCTACATCCAATAATTTCTTTAGTTCCACCTTCACCAATAAGGCAATATGGGTATGCATTTTTCTCAACTTTTGTTTTATTGGTTTGATTCCTGAAGGGAGAGATAGATGGTGCATGATGAGATCAAGGTCTATCCCTGGCATATTTGTATATGACCAAGCAAAGTTGATTTTCTACTCTTCAAAGAACTTGATGAAGTTAGGCCTTTCTTATTCTGTCAAGCATTTTGCCAGATGGAGAGTTTTCACCTTTTCTGCATTGTTGATGTTGATGGATTGCGTTGGCTCGATCAAAACTTTGGATCTCTCTTAGAAATTTTCAAGGAGAGTGTCAAATATCTCATCCTTCAGTGCCTTGGAGAGGTTTTCACCGTCAGATGTGCTCTTTATTTTTACTTTTTCTGATCTAATACTGCCATAGAATGGTTTTCACCATTAGATCAATTTCCTGTATTATCATTTTGCAGCTGAAAGATTTGACACTCCCCTTATTAGAAGTTTAAATTTGAGATTCTATGATAGAACAAGTTTTATGGTTGTCCGCACAAAGGAAATTCATGATGGAATCATCATTTGAAAAGATGGGGATGTCAAGGGGCTTAGTTTGGTCCTAGTTGATAAGTTCGAGATGCACTAGCGGTAGGGAATCGTTGGATTGGTTCAAGTCGGAGGAAGTGAGGGTCCTGATGGCGTCATCATCAAGTAATCCTATAGCAAGTTCAAGGTCTATGATCTAACTCTCCTCTGAATGATCTGTCTCGCTAGGAGTCTGATCATCTTCACTTGAGCCATCGATAGGTTGTGATCCAAATTCAAGCAATTTCAACCCCAAACTTTGTCCCTCCTCATGTGTATGGGAATAATTTTGTATCACATCAATCCCTTTGTCATGACAAGACTCTTTAGATAATGAATCCAACTCATATTCATTTGAGTCAGTTTCATAGGCATCACTAGCTTGCATTTGTAGGATTCATTCAACAAATTTCTGAGTGGCTTCTTCTTTTGTTTCCTCCTTATATCCCATTCCTGTCTTGTTTTTTGGATTGGTCAAGATGGGTTGAATTGGTTCCACGATCCCTTCTTTTCTCTTTCCAATAGGCCCTTGTCCTTCGTATCCCATTTTCTCCAAGATTGAGAATCCTTTGCCATATTGTGTTGTTTGTAAATTTGTTGTTGCTTCTTGAGAGTCAGACTCATCCTTGTAAAGCTAGTTCAAAATATCTTTATCATCAGATTGCTCTACTTGGGTACTTACTTCTATGAATCTACCATCAAAGAGGGTAATAGGTTGTGAAGACTGTTGGTTTGAGGTTGATGGTTGACCATAGGACCTTGGGGAAGAGAATTGTGAAAGACATAGGGATTGGTCAATAGAATATTCACCCATGCTGTTATCTTTGACTTGGACCTTTTTCTCAAATTATTTGGACAAGGCGTTGAGTTGGGCTTCATGATTAATGGATGCAAAAGGGGTAGCTTCTTCCTTTTTCTCGGGTTGTTTAGATGAGGAGCTTGGTTGAATTTCTTCTTTGGGGGACATGTCGAGCAATTTTGATAAGAAATTTGATTGGCTCGAATCACTTGAGGTGGCAGATAGGGAAGTGAGAGCTTCTCTATTATAGGGCACAAAGATATCTTGGACCGACTTGAGGGTGTTGCAATACTGAGGACTATTAGAGTCAGTTGGAATGGTAATCTCTTGCCCATTGCAAGGGAAATTTAGAAATTGATGGTAGGTTGAGGGAACTGCCCACATCTCATGGATCCAAGGATGAACCAAGAGTATATTGTATGTTAAGTCTTTGTCCAAAACTTGGCAAATTACATATTTTTGGATTGGCCCCACCTGAATTGGCAACACAATTAATCCCAGTGAAGATCTTTCCTCATCATCATAGGTTGTGATGGTGATCCTTTTCCTTTTCTCGACCCGACTTTTATGTATTAAGACTTCAATATGAAGTGTTGCGTTATGAGGATGAGTGATGGATATGTCATCATTTTTGGAGAAGGATAGGCAATCAGGTGAAACCAAATGACCCACCATGTCTTGGAAGGTACATACTTTCAAATCCGCTGGGACATCGTATCTACTATGGATTTTTCCAAAATTTCCTTATGAGTGGGGGAAATCTTGAGGAGCTCCAATATCGATGTTTGTGACAGGATATTTTGAAGTTGATTGAGAATGTTATATTGTTGTGATGGAGTGGAAAATGTTTTGGAGGTGCTCCCTTTCAGAACATATTTGGATTGTGCCCTTGTGGTAGCATTGACAGGCGTGTGGTCTTGTTTTCCCTTGATTTTATGACATTAATTTGGTTATTTGTTGCAACTATGTCTTGTTTGATGTTATGGACTTCACTGGATGTGATATTGGTGTCATTGATTTTCTTTCCAATCATGATGGTGTCTTGTCCATGGTGAATTGGAATTTCATTAGTTTGATTGTTAGCTGCAACAATGTCTTGAGTTTCATTGGTCTTAATGTCATTTTCCTGATCATCAATGACTGAAATATGAAAAATGGTAGTATCATAAACATAGTTTACATTTTTCCCTTTGTTGTTTGTTGTAGAGGATTCCCCTTTGTCATAATTTGGTAAGGGATTCTTGAACACACCATGATCGGTGGTTGTTTTGTGTCCTATTTGTATGATCTTTTGGTGTATCAAATCTTGCACTTGTGCTTTAATTGCATGCAATTATTTGTTAGATGGCCTTTACATCGATGAAATTCACAGTACTGAGCATTATTCGACCATGAAGATTTCACTTTTGGCTCAAAACCTCGGGTTTCAGGTAAGGTGATAAGATTTTCCGCAAGAAGTTCCTTCAACGCGAATTCGAGTGATTGATGCAAAGGTGTGAATTTCCTACAATTTGATGGCTTTGGATATGGTGGTGGTCGAGATGGAGCATTATTTTGGTTACTATTTTTGATTGGGATTTTGATTCGTGTTTTGCTTGGTGTTGTTTTGTTTGGGGGTTTGGTTGGTCTTAGATGTGGTTCCCGATAAATTGAAGATCGGTTTTGCATTGTGCATTTCATTTGAAGCATCACTATTAGTATTTTTGTATTTTTGCCAAAATTTTGGTTTATCATTGTTGTTATAGATGTTGGAGGAGTTGGCTGAGTTGTTTTCATTGTAAATTTTCAAGACTCCTCTTTTGACCAAAGCTTCTTCGATTTTGATCCCATTTTTATTTAGTTTCTCAAAGGTTGGTGGACATTGTAATTCAATCCTATAGCTCATATCATCATTTAAAGTGTTAATGAACACCTCCATCTTTTCCTTTTCTGGTATAGCATGAGGATACCTTGCAAATAATCCTCTCCACCTTTGTAAGAATACAATAAATGATTCTCCCTTTTTCTGTTTCACATTACAAAGGTCTTTCATTGTGATCTCAAGTTGAATATTATAAGAGTATTGGGTGATAAATTTGTTGACCAATTCTTCAAAGGACTTGATCCCTAGGGCTAATTGTGAGACCATTGCATACATTGTGCTCCCAAGATTCGTGGGAATAATCTCATCAAGTAAGTTTCCTCGTGTGTGAATTCTAGGCTCATCATTATAAATTCCCTAAAGTGATCTATAGGGTTCGATTTTCTGTTGTATTTATCATATTTAGCGAACTCATAATGTTTGGGAAATGGGATCATGTTTACACTTCGATCAAAAGGGTACAAACATATTTCTTGTATTGAGTATCTTTTTGTGACTCTGGTTTGCATGTTTTGTATATATTGTTGAAGGGATTGTATCCATTTTGTTAAAGCACTTATGGGGTCATTGGTTCTTTCTTTATTTCTTGTTTTAGTTTGTGTTTCCATTTCTATCTTTTTAGGGGTTCCTTTTAATTTTGTGATATCAAAATCCTCAGGTAGTTTGACCCCTTTGTTTGCTAGCATCAGAAGGTATTTTTCACCCTCCTTTTCAAAGATCCTCTCCATGAACTTATGAAAATTGGGATCTTTTTGTGCTTTTTCTATGGCTTCATCCATTATTTCTTCTATCTCATCTCAATGAATTCTGAAAAAGGGATTCTCTTCTCTTTCAGCCATGTTGTTTTGGATTTCAAATTCTTTCTCCTTGAGTTTTTATCTTTATGATCTTGTTTGAATGGGCATACCAAGTGATGGGAATGTACTAATCTTTGATCGTTATTGGGGAGTGCCAAAGGGACAAAGCAAATTTGATTACACAACATTTGTTTCGGGGTTGATGGATGATGAATCCTAATAAAGGATGATGAATCCTGATGGTGAAACTTAGTTGCTAACCAAAGATAGATGTGGTGATGGGGTACTTTTAGATGTTTGATAAAATTTTAGGTTAAATATTTTCACTTGAGAATGCTAGTTTTGACAAATTTTGAGACTCTGGTATGACTAGAGAATGGTTCGATTTTGAAGAGGATCCTGGACTATGAGTTTAAAATTCAGACAAATAGGGAATTTAGCTCTTTGGTTTAAATTTTTTATGAATGTGCTAGAATAGTGCACTGGTGCACTAAAAGATAGATGTGCCAAGGAATGGCTTGAATGTGCTAAAAGATGGCTTGTATGCGTTATAAAAAGGGATGGATGCACCAAAATAGGCAATAAATGTGCCATAATATGGAAGGTATGAGCTGCAAAATAGTACATATGCGCTAAAACAAGAGATACATGTGTTGATGTTGTAGCTTCAGGCTACATACTTCTGCCTTAATTGTTGGACAATAAACTCATAAAGCCTACCAACTATTCATTTATTTATTAAAGTGAAGAGGCACTTCACTTGGCATCTAATATAATATTTAATTATTATGAATAATTAAATTGGGCCGACCTCATTAAAGAAATAATATTTATTTCTTTATTATTACTATGAGGCTGACCTACTTGAAGAGTCATATTATTTTGTATTTATACAAGGTGGAGTTTTCTCATTTGATCATCAAGTTCATTCATCATATTCACATTCCTAGAAGAAGTTCACACTTGAGCAACAAATCATCATCTTGAGTAGCAGATTGTGAAGTTCACACTTGTGCAACAACTTATCATCTTGAGCAGCAAATCTTCATATTGTGACTACAGATTGATTTCAAGGGGAAACATATTCATTCTATATCTTTGCATCTAGGAGAGGTGCTATTGTTCATTGTATCAAATTCGACCTTGTGTGGGCCTGAGTTGTAAGCAAATTTCAGCTCTTATTCCTGAATATATAAGTGATATATTTGTTGGGTTTTTCTTCCTCGAGTAGGATGGTTTTCCCAAGGTATCTTGTGGTGTTCATTGTCTTATGTGCTACAATTTCTATTTATTGTATTTCTGATCCTAAAAATAACATGGTATCAGAGTGGGTCTAAGAAAAGGTCTGATCAGAAATTGATTGTAGTGAGAGTAATGAAGTCAGCATAGTGCAGAGGCTTCATTGTCAAGCCTTTTGAGAAGTTTAGGTGAAGCTTAGAAGGATGTCGCCAATGAGAATGGAGTGATGGAAACAAAAACATTCTTTTGTTAGCGCAACCATTATTGAGGGAATCTCATACATAATTTTGTAGACTAAAATATTCTAATGCCAAATTGTATAAGGTGTGTGGAATTCATACTTTGAAGAGGCGGTAATTCTGAGTGCTAAGTCAGTAATTTGATCTTGTATATGGAGGTACTGTGAGAGACATCTTTGCATGAGTTGTTAGCATCGAAATGTTATTTCTAAGTTTACTTCTATGAACAATCATGTGAAGAAGATTTGACAAATTATTGAGAGATAATGAGAAAATCCCAGGAAAGATAAGTGCAGACCTGAAAAGCGTCTAAGTGCAACACTTAAGGAGATTATTATTTCAATGAGATAAGTATTGTATGTTGAATAATTTTCATGAATTTTTATATAGTTATTAATTCATGCTATAACATTGGGATAGTGAATCATGTATGCTTCTAGCATTGATATTTCTCTTTGAGATAGTTGAGTTCTATGAACTTTTAGTAATCTCTCTCTATAATTCTTCTAGGATGGATCGAGGAGCAAGAGGGTGATGAGGAAGAGCTTAATGCATCCTATGAGGAAGTCATGTCGACTGGAGAAATGATCAAGCATGGAGTCATAGCTTGCAGCCATGTTACTGAGTTGGTGGCTGAAGACATCTCTCGAAGAGAAAGAACCTATTCAGGTTGTCATTGTGATCAATTTGTTTCAAGAGGAGGAGTTAACATTCAGAGGGAGAGATGCTATGGCTGAATAAAATCAATCTATCCTTAAGAACGATGTTTGGGACATTGTACCTAGACCAAAAGGAAAATCAGTCGTGTCTTCTAAGTGGCTTTTCAAGATCAAGCATGTGGCTGATGGAAGCATTGAGAAGTACAAGGCTAGATTTGTGGCTAGAGGATTCTCTCAGAAAGAGGGAATAGACTATGAGGAAACCTTTGCTCTAGTTGCTCGTTATAATTCCATTAGAACTATCATTGCCATTGCAGCAGCTAAGGGATGGAAGTTACACCAGATGGATGTGAAGACATCATTTCTAAATGGTGTAATTGAAGAAGTATACATTGAGCAACCTGATGGATTTGAAGTTGATGGGAAGGAGTCTCATGTTTGCAAATTGAAGAAGGTTTTGTATGGCCTTAAATAGGCCCCTCATGCTTGGTATGAGAGGATTAATCGATACTTGCTGAGCTTGGGCTCAAGAATGATGTAGATTCAAATCTATATTTGAAGGTAATTAATGGTGAGGCCTTGATCTTGGTTCTCTATATTGATGATCTATTTCGAGAACACCTCATTATCAAATGCAAGAAGGACTTGGCTTCTGAATTTGAAATGAAGGATCTTAAGTACATTCATTACTTCCTTGGTTTAGAAGTATGGTAGAGGCCTAATGAGATCATTCTAAGAAAAGGGAAGTATACTATAGAAATCTTGAAGAGATTTGGAATGATGGATTAAAAATCCATATCTACACCAATGGAATTTTTTTTGAAGAAGTTGAGTGAGTATGCAGCTAGTTCGTATTTGGTGGATCTCACTATGTATAGGTAGTTGATTGGATCATTGATGTATCTAGTCAAATACTAGACCAAATATTTTCTATGCAGTGAGTGCACTTAGTTAGTTCATGTGTGAATCAAGGCAAATACATCTAGTTGCAGCAAAGCATATCTTGAAATACTTGCGTGGCACAGTTGGGTATGGATTAAGATATTCTTCTGATGTGGACTTGAAGCTGCATGGTTATACTGATTCTAAGGGTGTGTTGCTGATCGAAAGAGAACCTCTGGATGTTGTTTCAGATTGGGGTTTGCGATGATCTCCTGGTGTAGCAGGAAGCAGTCTTTAGTGGCATTGAGCACCATAGAGGCCGAGTGCATTGCAACATGTGTGGCAGCTCAAGAAGTAGTATGGATTCAGAAGCTCCTTGCAAGATTGTTTGGACAATAATTGGAGCCGATTGTCATCCATTGTGATAATTAAAGTTGTGTGAAGGTTTCTGTCAATCTAGTGTTTCATGATAGAACCAAACATGTTGAGATCAAATACCACTATATCAGAGATATGGTATTGAGGAAAGCAATCCAGTTGAGATACATTAGCATTGATGAGCAGATGACTGCCATTCTCACCAAGCCCCTCTCCAGAGTAAATTTTGTGTACTTCTGAGACAAGCTTGGTATTGTGGAGAATGAAGCCCTAGCTAAAAGGGAGACTTAGCTTCAGTGATCTTCTGTGATTTTCTTTAATGCATCTTTGTCTATTAGAGAAATTTGAGGTGTAAGCCCTTGTTTCCACCCTTTGGGAGTAGCCATGGTGGATTTCATTTTGAGTGATTCCATGAAAATAGCACGTGAGAGAGTTCATGATGATTTTATTGTACTTGTGTTTATTCACCCTCTAGGAGAATCCATGGTGAACGTCATGTTGAGATGACGACATCACGTTGAGTGATTCCATGATGGGCACTTGTGTACATATGCTTTACCATACATGGGAGTAGCCATGATGGTTGACATCATGATTGAGTGAATCTGTGATGATCCCCTTCCACACATGGGTGTAGCCATTATGGGTGTCATGTTGAGAGATTCCATGACAATGTGTATCAAAAGTATTCCTCGCTAGCTAAGAGGGAGTGTTGATGTTGTAGCTTCGGGCTACATACTTCTGCCTTGATCGTTGGACAATAAATTCATATAGCCTAACGACTATTCATTTATTTATTAAAGTGAAGAGGTGCTTCACTTGGAATCTAATATAATATTTAATTATTGTGAACAATTAAACTGGGCCGACCTCATTAAAGAAATAATATTTATTTCTTTATTATTACTATGAGGCCGACCTACATGAAGAGTCACATTATTTTGCATTTATACAAGGTGGAGTTTTCTCACTTGATCATCAAGTTCATTCATCATATTCACATTGCTAGAAGAAGTTCACACTTGAGCAATAGATCATCATCTTGAGCAACAGATTGTGAAGTTTGCACTTGTGCAACAAATTATCATCTTGAGCAGGAGATCTTCATATTGTGACTACAAATTGATTTCAAGGGGAAACATATTCATTTTGTATCTTCGCAGCTAGGGGAGGTGCTATTGTTCATTGTATCGAATTCGGCCTTGTGTGGGTCTGAATTGTAAGTATATTTTTGCTCTTATTCTTGAATATATAAGTGATATATTTGCTGGGTTTTTCTCCCTTGAGTATGAGGGTTTTCCCAGGGTATCTTGTGGTGTTCATTGTCTTATGTGCTGCAATTTCTGTTTATTGTATTTCTGATCCTAAAACTAACAACATGCACTAGAACAATCAATGGATGCACTAAAATATTTAAGGCATGCACCAAAATAATCAATGGATGCACTAATCAGGAAAATGTTCTCTATTTTTGACAGTTTGATGGGTTTTTCGATTTTTTGGCAAGAAATTTGATTGTCTTGTTTGGATGTTCTTCTAAATCAATGGTTGCATATTCCAGTATGTGATTTTTGTTCAAAATTTATTTCAAAACATGCATGTGAAACACACCAAGCAAGTACAATCCCTAGGGTTGTTAAGGACAGTATTTACTAGATTCCCACTTGGATTTTTAGTCCAGTTGTGCTTACTTTTGGTGAATGAATAGAGGCTTGTCCTTTCATTGCACTCACTTCTCAGGTCAGCCAAGCCTCAGTCCTCATGAATCTCGCATGATGGACTTCTCATTTCTATCAAAAGCCAAAAGCATATGGGACGACTTCGGAGGTTATACCTCTTGCACCAACAAATAGAAAAGGGATTTTGGCATACTATAACAAGGGTTCTAGTAAAGGCATTTCATTCGTGGGGGATCATTCATAAGACAAGAGACCATTTTTGCCCTTCTTGTTGGAACAATCCTCATGATACTTGAACTTTCCTCAAGTACCCACACTTATATCCCGGGTGGAAGTTGCTTGGCTTTAGCGTGTTCTCGGTTGGGTCATTCCCTTGGGGTGATTACCTCTTGTCCCACCAAGGTAGGCCCTCTAAGAATCAAATTTCAAAAAGAAAAAGAATGGGTCTAGCTTTCTGATCACCCAGTTAAGGGGAGAGCATACACACCTACCATTCAACAATCATAGTAGACATGGTTTTCGTTTTCCCCTAATTAAGCTATGTTCCTAACTTAATCCAAAGAAAGAACAATAAATCCTTGCAATCAAATGTTAGTAGTTTCAGCTTTTGGAATCTTTGACAACATTTCACTAGTTTCAGTAAGGTCTTTGAAAGCATTCAAAATACCTACACGATAGAGAAATGATGATTAATTCTCAAATTATGAATTTCTATGAAATGAAATAGATGCACCATAATAGAGAATTAATGTGCTAAAAGACTACATGTATGCGCTATAAAAGCCTATGAATGCACTAGAACAGTCCATATATGTGCTAAAAGAAATTTCTAATGCACCAAAATACTCCATGTATGCGTTGAAAGATGGTATAGATGCATTGAAAGGTTGTCCAGATGCACTAGAGTGGTGCTATGATTCACCAAGGAAAGGGGATAGGGCCCCACGGTGGGCACCAATTTATGTGTGGTAATCAATATAGATTAATTAGTAAAGTAAATCCAACACACATCAATGAAACATCTTACATAAAATGAATTGAAATAAAAAAAACTAAGCTACTATGACTATCCTCTCAAATCATCTCATTGCTCTCTAATTTTAAGGACCTTCAAATTCATGCTCTCATATTTGTATGTTGCACATTAATTCACAAGATGACAACCTAAGAGATGATAATATTTGTGAAATGCAAAGCTACATGCCTACATTAATATATTTTTGGTATTTTTGATATGAAAGCTAAATGAAATATGAGATTTATACTATGTAAATGATGCTAAGATTGTTTCTATTGATATAATGCAAATCTAAATGCAATTCTATGATGAAAACTAATGCAACACTAAAATGCTATAAAGTAAAATTGCCATGATAACAATGCTAAATGCTATGCAACTATAAAATGCTCTCAATTCCTAAAATAATTTCTGCAACATAAGTTTATGATGAAATCCTTGTTTAAAAGCTATAGAATGATCTCCTATTTATAGATTTTTCCAAGCCTTGAGTGAGGTGGAAAATATGGATGGTCAAGATCGTGATCCTAAGAGATCAACAGTGGAGCACAAAGAAGTTGGAGGAAATCATGGAGGTTGATCCATTTGGAATGGAAAATCATCCAAGTGTCAAAGAGCATCAATTAGAAAGAGGAGCCATGTGTCTCCAAGAAGGTTAGGAGGTTAGATGAATATTTCTAATTTGAAAATTAGAAATAAATGAAATCATGTGACATGTGATGATGTGGAGGGTGATTTTGAGGAAGTTAAGAAATTATGGAGAAATGTGACAAATTTGAATTAAAAACTCAAATTTAATGAGGAAGGGGAATAATCAAATAACAAATTATTTAAATTCATGTATTTAATTAATTCAAGAGGGAAGGTGATTTTTGAATAGAAGAGTTAAAGGTGTGAACTTTATAAATAAATTTATCAATTTATTTATATAAGTAGACGAATTATGATCAATTAATTAAATAACTAGTATTTAATTAATTTGTGCTCCAGACCATTTTATGTGTATACAATTTGCACTCAAGATCTCCTAAAATACTAATGAAAGGCACTCAAATTTCTCTAATACCATGTAATATTTGGCTATGGAGATAGCCACCCAAGATCTAAAGGCCCATGAAAATCACAAAATACTTAGAAGATCAATATGACAAGGATAAACTATATTCTTATTAATGAATGCAAAAAGAAATTGATGGAGTTGGTTTACAATGTGTGGGAGACCCTTGGTTATATAGCCAAGGTGAGACTTAATATGCCATAAGATTATGATAAGTGTCTTAATGTTATGATATGAGACAACTTATCATAACTACCTAGGAAATGATAAAGTCTAAACATGAAAACTAAGTCTTCTAGAAAGAATCTTAGGACCTAAGTAAAATTAAAATGTGAATATGCCCCTAAGTCCCTAGAAAGTGAATTAACTAGGTACAAGACATTTATTCACACCAAAAAATCTAAACCCAAAAAAAAAACAAAAATTTCCTTTATAGTGTAGGCATAACTAAAATTTGACTTCAAACCCTAACCCTAACTCAATCAGAGTTATAGAAAGGATGAACTCTGATCAAATTACAAACATTTGAAATTCCCCCCAAATGTGAGCAAAACCTCCAAGTATAAAGGCCCTGACACCTTAAACAAACATCCCATGTTGTCATTCATGAATACAGAGATAGGTGCCCACAAATTTTGTAGGAAAAATCATGAGAAACATGCCCTGACACAAGAATATATCCTCTCTGCAAAAATCAAAGGGAGTAATGGAATCATCCACCAATGAATATGGATTGGGAGAAGTGAATAAATTCAATTTAGAGTTGTTTGAAGTTGATTTGGTAGCTGAAATTACAGATATGCCATCACTGTCTGAGTCTACCCATGAAAAGGAGGAGTATGCCATTGACAATCAAATTTTAATCGTCTGATGGAAGATGGAGGGCCAAGATCAAATACTAAGCAAAGTTTAAAATACAACCATTGATCTTAATAAGATTCAAGATCAATGGCTCGTGCATGCCTTTAATACATCACTCATTCCTTTAAAGCTTGTTCACCTAAAGGCATGATGGCTTAAACCTGTGTGATGCAATTAAATATCTACACATGTCCACCGTATATTCCCTTTCTCATATAATCTCCATCACAAACTTTGTGTTGAACACCGTCCTCACCATATGAAATCATTATGCAAATATTGCATGCAATAGTTGTTGGATATTTATCTTTGCATTTGGGCCATTGGTCACTTGATCATTGCACATCACAACTTCGATTGCATCCCATTGCTTTACATCAATGATGTGAAGAAAGCACGCATTGACCATTAGATTATTTCTTCTTACCCTCCACCATCTGATATCACCATCACACATTGCAAAAAGACCTTCATTTATTTGGAACATAAATGTGATATATAGAAAACTCACGATGGAACACAATCCAGCCATGTGAAACAATCATGACCCTCCACACATATCACAAATACGACCCTGCCAATGCACACATAAAATGCACTGTGAAGAACCTATGTGATGGACCAACTTAAGTGAAAGAATTTTGCATGTGCACTATAAGTTGTTTTAAAAGGGGAATACAGCTAGGTAATAGAAGGATTTGATTTTTAACAATGAAAAGGTGAAGGTTGGACATTGTCGAAAAAATGAAAGGTTCTAAAAATGAAGGTGACACCTGATGTAGGTTTTAAAACTGACCAAAAGACTGACAATATTTATACTAGCCAATTTTCAAAGGCACAAGGACCTGATTGACAAAACAGAATAGTCCATTCAATTTAATGCCTACCTATCTACATAAGGATGCAACTTAACAATTGGAAACTAGCTAGAACAAGTCAACATCATTTTAGAACAAAAATCCATCATCAAGATAGGGTTCAAGGTTTTAGGTGCAGAAGGGTTTTAGAAAGCATTAATAGTGTAGAATCAAAAATCTAATTTGAATACAATTGAAGAATTTCAAAACCTAAAAATCCTTAAAATTTTAAAAATAGCCATGGATTTTGTAAGCTCTACCAATGGCTCTAGTTGGGGATGTCTTTTTTACAGAAACAAAGAGAGAATTTAGATCTCTAGAGAAGAAAAATATGCCAAAATATTGGGCTACAGATTCAACCCATCCTTCAAACCTCATTTGATGGTGTCAGGCCACCAAATGAAAAAGAGAAGTCAACACTTACCCCTGCAAATACCAGCCTGTCAAAGGAGTTGAACTCCCTTAATCCAATATTTACTCTGCCACACCAAATAAGAAGTAATCCCTTTCCTGCAAACACAAACACACAGTTATCCTTGGAAAAATGCAAAATTTCTCTATATTTGATATTTCTACTATAGGGAAGCCACATAACATAAGCCACCATAATGTTATGCACAAGAAAATTCATTTTTGTAGTAGGCAGTGGAAAAACTTGAAACCTTAAGGAAACACCATATGAAAAAATGGAGCATTCATACTTGTTGACCTCCTTAGATGAATCAAGGAAAAAATAAAATGCCTCCAATTCACCTAGAAAGGAAAAAAATTCCTCTTCATCATGTTGACTTGCAAAGGGAAACTCATCTTCATACAAGTCAAACTAAAAAACTTTGAAGCTCAGGCACAAGAGAAACATGAGCAACCAAAACATCACCACTTTGTTGTTGCTCATCATCACTGCAAGTTGCATGATGGTCCAAGGGAAGTGCTCAAACTTAGGGACAATAAAATTCACATCATGAGAAGCCACTTCTTCATCACAAATGAATGTATCATATTCAAATTCACCCAAAAAATAGGTCATGGTTGACCAACATACCTGGAGGTCTTCTATGTTGATGCTAACCTCATCAACACACCCACTCAAATCATGCGACACTTTGAATGAAGAGTTGGAATATTTGGATTGTCTCTCTATTTCCATGTCAGAATTGAAACACTCATAAGAAACACTACCACTAGCTTTGAACTAGGAAGTATCTCTTCAATTCCATGACCTCATGTAGTCTATCAAACTCATCAGTATTTCATGAATTAGAAGACCCTCTTTTCTCATAACCATGAATACCTACAGCAACATCACCCTGAGCACTTATGGAATTACCAAGATTAGCAAAAGGACTAATAGAATATATTTCATCATCATTTGCATCATCACCGATTAGCAATTCCAACTCACATTCTTGTAGCCTATGACAACACACAACTCTATCCTTGGGGACTTAGTACATGCTTTGACCCACATGCACATTAATCTCTTCTTCGGATGAAGTGAAGGAAACTATACTGACCTCATGTATGTAACTAGTCACGGTTAGCAACAACCTCATTGTTTTGACTAGTTGAAACATGGCAAGGCATTAAATCCTACATTCTATTTACTTCTACACACACTTCATTTGGATTTTCTTGGATACAAAGCTCACCCCTATCATCAGAAGATGAATTCTCATTTTTTAATGCATTCCTTTCATCTTCATGCATAATTCCATTAATTTGATTAGACCTAATAATGGGAAAAAATTTGTTAGCACTCTGAGGCATTGCACTTACATAATTTATCTAGAACTCACCTTGAGTTGTGGGATGTAATGATAAACTATTTGTAATAATAGAGTAATGATTAACTAGAGAATTATTTTTATTTTTTGATCTAGATACTTCACCTCCTGAAAACATGCTAGGATGACCAACACTTGCAGCCATATATCCCTTAAGAATTAAATACCTTATGTTATTCTCAATATCCATGAAAAATTCATATGCCTGGCAAAGTGTTGTAGGCTCTTTTTCTCTCAACAAATAACTCATTTTTTATCAAACACGCCTAGATATACAACTAGGAACATTGCATCATTTAGTCTAAAACCCTAAAGAATTCCATTAATGGCCTTTGAAAACCTTAAGTTGAAAACTAGAATCAATTCTTCTTCTACCTTCTAGATGTCCATCAATTTGGAAATTGTAGAATCCACATTAATTCTTTCACCAAACTACTCTATGAATGTTGTCATGAGCTCTTGCCAAAATGAAATGGATTAGGATGGAAATTTTGAAAACCAATCCCTAACATCTTCCTTTAGGGATTGAACAAAGAGTTTCATGACAACATCCTTAGAATCTACCTCATAATATTTCATTAGATTCACAAACTCTTGTAGATGCTTGTTTTCTAGTTCAGATTTCTGTTGTTTAGTGTTTCTGCACATCAACAACTCAGGAAAAATAAAAGTTATCCTATCTCTCTTGAAAGTTTGGTCTCTATGAACAAAGAGATAACCCCAAGGTCTCATGGGTGTCAGGTCATGACAATGTAGTAGAACAAACGTAGTGATAAAATGTGAAAATGCTGGTAATCAGAAGGGGTCTTATGCACTTATGTTGGAAGCTCTAAACTCATCAGATCTTAAGATATGGTAATGCTTAAATTTTTGGTTCTAACCATACAATGAAAGAAATAGAAAAAGATGAGGATTTCAGAAGTCCTAATGTTAACACTACTTCTAAGATTAACCATGCAAATGATGAAATACTTGGAATGTGTGAACCCCTAAACCTGCAATTGCACAAGAACAACAAACAAATCAATGTGTTAGATCAAATGCAAACAAGAATGAAGGATTCCCCATGAAATCCATCTACTCAAACTTAAACTAGGAAAAATGAAGAACAAACTAAATAAATGAAAGTAAATCTTAATTAAGTGAGCAAACTAGTGATCCCATGGGGGAATTGGTGCCAATTGAATGTTGAAATTGGCCCTTTCCCAACTCCTAAATTGCAATATTGAAGTGTGTAGATTGATCAAATCTCTCCAATGAGATTTGAGCATAACCTAGCTATGAATTGTGAAAATGATGAATGCTTGAGTGGAAATGGGTAAAATTAGCTCTCAATGTGAAGAGAGTAACTTTGCATGAAATTGTGGATGAAGAATGAGGAGAGAAGCCTCCAATTTATAGATTTGAATTTGGAAGAAAGAGCAAGATTTGGGCAATGTGGGACTAACTTTCACCCAATGGTTGAATGCCACTTGTCACCATGTGAATGGTTGATGGTTGTGCACATTTTGGCCAAAGTGACAATAAATGCAATTAGGTGGAATTTGAACTTGAGGAAATGACATGTGAGAGGGAAAAAGGAATGAAATAAATGCCACTTGGCTCAATGCACAAGGACATGTAAGAGGAGTGAATCCTTTGTTGGATGTACAAGTCCACTTGGACTTTTTAAATTCAAACTTGAGGGAATATTCCCTTTTTATGCCATGTGAGGCAAAATAGATATTTAATAAATGAATTAAATCTATTTTCATGTGCAAGTTGCATTCTCTAGAGGATTTTAGTGAAAGCGATTGACTTAATCAAGATTTTGATTAATTTAATGAGAGATTAGATGATTTGACAATTTTGACTCAAATTAACGAATTGATTTAAATCGGAATTGAGAGGAAATGATTAATTAAATAAATGATTTTTGATTTATTTAACTAAGGAGGATAGTATTAGATTAAATCAAATAAGGTTTAATTTATTTAATTTAATAAGAGGACTTTAGAGACTTTAATTAAATAGAATGATTTATTTAATTAAACATAAACATAAGGTTAATTAAATTAAATTGATTAATTTAATCACTAGAGGGGAAAGACTTAATCAAATAAATAATTATTTATTAAATTAAGAGACAGAATATGATGAAATGTTGAGAGTATGATTTAGGAGGAAATTTTGTTAGTAATCAAGATCAAGTGTGCCGAACTGAATTTGAACATTTTCCATGTCTACATTTTGCCCCTCTTTGAAGCAATGTACTTGTTGCATTGATTCAAAGAATAAACTCTTGTGATCAAAGTTCAAAATTTCTTGATTTTTTCAGATGCCCCATTGCTGCCCCAGCTGAAGGATATTATTGGTACATTGCCCCCTCGAGAGATCGGACAAATTTTTTGATTTTTTGGATGATCTCGCGAAAAAAGAGGACAAGGTGCTTGACAAGCCAAAAATGCCCCGGAATGCCAAAAAATGCATTAAAACGCCAAAAAGGATGCAAAATGGCCCTCTGTTGGACAAAAACGGGATCAGGGAACCAAAACCCTAATTAGACGGCCAAATTAGGTTTAAAAAACCCTAATTAGATAGCCAAATTAGGTTTAAAAAACCCTAATTTTTAGGCTTAAATAGACCTTGAGGGGTCACTTTCAATACATTTACAATCTTAGCCCTTTGAAAATTTCACACTTTGAGCTCTGAATTTTGGTCGAAATGGCACAATGACAGCTTCCTAGGTACGTGTTGGAGAGAGTATGAGTGCACCAGTGGCCAATTGGCGGAGGACCCATGGTATGTACCCTTATCCAACTTCCATTTTTTTTCATTTTACGTGCATTAAATAGGGTCAAAATGTCTTTTTAAGTTGAGCTACGCTATATAGCGCCACTAAAAATGCTTTATCGATGTCGCACGGTCCTATATTGGACCGCATATGCAAAGAGCACTGTGCATCTCAGTTTGGAGATTAGGGTTTTTTAGTCAAACTCTGTCGCATGTGTAAATTCAACCGCATAGTTCAATTAGGTACTTAGGGTTTCGTCACAAAGTTGACCGCATATGCGAGAAGTGTTACATGACTCACTTTGTAACTTAGGGATCTGCAAACTCCATCATGGCGACACATTTTGCAACTTTCCAAACAACGCCACATTTGCAAACAACACCGCATTTGCTGTTTTGGACTCGAAAACTCAGTGTGTGATGCAAAAAAAAATTATTTTTCCTGACATGATGGCTTCCCTTGTGCAGGAGGAGCTTGATGTACTTCACTCACAGGATCACAAATGGTCAGTGCTCCACAGACTACAAGATATGCATGAGTTGGTTTAGGAGCAGCTTGGTGCTCTTGGTCTTTGGTATATTGCGTATGTTTGTCCTATTCGGGCGCACTTAGGCATGATGACAGCCTTGGTCGAGCGGTGGCATAGCGAGACTTCATCATTCCATCTTCCTACTAACGAGGCCACTGTTACCCTCAAGGATGTCTGGCACATCCTTTGTTTACCTATCCATGGGCCCAGAGTCATCTATGATCCAGATGCCGACATGGATGCTTGCTATGGTGTTATGGAGCTTGACGAGATTCAGTTCTCGGATGGGCAGATCGACTTAGAGAGATACCATGGCCGCATACACATTTATAGGTTGATCATTGCTGCCATCATTTCAGGTCTTGTGGCACCCGATTAGCGGGGTCGATACTTTTGTCCCAGTTGGGGATTGGAATGGGAGTAGATGGTTAATCGCAGGGAGTGCTTTGCTTGGGGACTAGTATTACTGGCATCCCTATACTGGGATCTTCATGAGTTTGCATACCTAGATAGCAGGTCCCTCGAGGCCAACGTTACCCTGTTACATATCTGGGCATGGGAGTGGATCCCAGTGCTTCGCCCAGATGTCACACCAATTATCCTTGAGACATATGATCTTGTTGCTTGGCGGTACAGCAGGGCAAAGATCCACTTCACCCACAGTGGCATAGGTTGTCTTGCACACTGGCGACGAGTTCTCGATGAGATGAGATAGTTCATCTGGAGACCCTAGATGGACATTGGCCCATGGTACGATGATGTTCAACAACTGTTCTATGCTAGATAGGACAGGTGGATGCAGGGTTGAGAGCATACTATGATCGAGAGATACCTTCTAGATAGGGTGGCTCGATAGTTTGGAGAGGTACAGGATAGGCCCGATGACCACTATGTGGCGATCTTCGCCCGTATGACTAGGGATATAGCATGGGGCTAGCCCATTCCATCAACCGAGGCAATGTCCTCTTTTAGACAGTTGGTGGCACATCCGTGGCCAT
The DNA here is from genome assembly GCA_007115665.2 of Sequoiadendron giganteum. Lineage (NCBI taxonomy): Eukaryota > Viridiplantae > Streptophyta > Pinopsida > Cupressales > Cupressaceae > Sequoiadendron > Sequoiadendron giganteum. The sequence goes on along the minus strand of CM021107.1, from coordinate 284,509,344 downwards.
ATGATCAGGGGCCAGCAGATGCAAGGGTTACTCCAGCATATAGAGCATTGTTCAAGCCTCCCCTTAGATTGACAGTTCTTGGTACAGTGATTCCACGGTTGAGGCCTAGAGGTAGGACAACTGGCAGAGGCAGAGGATAGGGAAGAGGAGGAGGTGGACCACCTCCTCATTAGACACCTCCTAGGGATCCAACACACCAGTTGCCTCCCCAAGTAGGGGAGCAGGATGGTCAGCCGAGAGTTATCCCTCAGTAGCAGCCAGTAGCACAACCAGATCATAGAGATGCACTGATCCAATAGTTGCAGGGTCAAATTCAGGTGTTGACAGCAGAGAGAGATGAGGCCAGGTAGTAGGTTGTGGCAGTTACAGTTGAGAGGGACTAGGCACGATCCGAGAGGGATCAGGAGATAGGTCAACGGAGGCAGCTAGAGAGCACAACTTCCTCATCCCGGGGCCGGTCAGTTGCCTTGCAAGCATATAGAGAGGTGGTTAGGGAGGCCGAGTACTATCAACAACACTACAGACAAGCAATTCCAGTAGCAGACAGAGTGCCAAACTTCTCCTAGGAGATAGGGATGCGACTACCAGAGGATCACGGTGATAGGCAGGTGGGAGAGGGTGAGGGGCACAGCCGGTAGGGCTAGCCCTTGATCACAGACAGTTTTCCTTTTTTGATTCACGGGCTGCATTATTGCCCCTATTGTACCATGTATTTCAATGTACACTTGATCCAATTTTGTATCATAACAGTGTATTATTTGATGATATATATGAGATGATTCACCTTTTATGAAATGTGTTGATGCATTCTAATTTTTTATGTGATGCTATGAGATGTTCCTATTTCTTATGCTTATGCAATATGATGTATGTTTCTAATGGATGCATTTCTTTTTGTATCTTTTTCATGCATTTTAATGATGATCCTACGAATGTAATGTATGGTAATGCTGGTGCAATAGATGCAAATGGTAATGGATGCTAATGATTATGTATGATGTAATGCTTTCTTAAGATGCTTAGAATAACAAATTTATATTATTCCTCATAACTTAAGATACTGATATGATGCAATATACCTTTTATGCTAATGATCTGGTGGATGCAGAGTGTATGCATTGGCGATGTTCTAATTACTATTATGATACCATGTTAGCATGGAAAGAAGATAGAAGAACTTAGAAATGATGAGTCAGTTAGACCGATGGTGATTTTCTTTACTACGAGTCGAGATTTTCAAAGGGTCAATTACGTTATGTTTGAGAACACACCTAGGTACGATGCATCAAAGTATAAAGAAACGGGATGACGTTGTACCCAATGTGATGGAATTTGACTTGAAAATTAGATAGGAGTATTCTTGTTCACACTTAGCATGCATACTTCATTCAGGATGTAGTTCAAACATTCTAAACATCTTGGGCCAAAACATAGTAAAACAAGCTTTCGTATGTGGTCAACAAGATATCTAAAACATCCTCTCCACAAACCAAACAAAGTACATATGACTAAGTTATTTTACAAGTGTATCCCACAAGAATAGTAGATAAAAGAGACAACGATCCTTGCCCCATTCCTTTCTCTCTAAACATGTTTTGTTTAGGCATCATTGAGAGGTCCTTGGAATGAGCACAAAATAAGATACGTCAATAAAAGACCAAATAAAGAAAAATAAACAAGCTAATTTTCTTCATACCACTAGCCAAGACTAAAATACTATGAGATACCTAATGCTTATGTCCATCATGGGAAAGTTTCATCCTAGGACATGTTGTGATCATGGTTTTGATGGGATTGATTGGATGATAAGCTATTGATATTCCGAGTTGATTAACTTTCTTGCTTACTGACTTAGACTTTCGAGACTCTGACAATTAGGGTGTTCACTTTTGAACCTGCTAGACTTGCTTCTGATTGACTAACCAAAGGCTGAAGGTGATGATTGATTTATTAGGAATGATGAAAGTTGCGGGTGAAAGCGAGATGAGATGGAAGCACCATTTTAGATTTTTCAAATGTTTTGAGGTTGTTTTTGGAATTTTTGAAGTGTTTTGAAAAAGTTTTTGGTATTTCGAGATTTATGGTGAAGAGACTAACCTAAAGACCTATCCTAGGGGTCTCGGGAGCTGATCCATAGATTAGCCTTGCCTACGTTATACATGCAGAGACCACGTAGTTTGACTAATGACAAACTTGACTCAATGATGAGATAGATGGACAAATGGATTTCCATTTTATTGTGACAGACGCCTAAGGATTGACCTAGGGTGTCTCAGGGGATGATCAAAGATCAACCTTTCCTATGTTCAAGCTCAAAGATGACATAGTTTGGACTAGGTAGAAGACTGACAAGATTGAATGATGAATATTTTTGAAGATTCTCTAAGATTTTTGACATGTTTTTGGATTTTTGATGAATTTTTTGAATGTTTTGATTTTCTGATTGATTTTTTGAATGTTTTTGGATTTTCTAACATCTCGGGAATATACACAAATCTGATCGAGTGCCAACTTCAAGGACATTCCCCCAACGTTAAGTGATATACTACTTCAATAAAGGCAGGACAAACTGACCTTAGGAATATGCCAAGTAGTACTATGGTGTAATGTGATATGGGCATCAACTCAGGCTATGGTATGGATGTGAGTGGATGGGTGGATGAAGGATTAATGGAGTGTGATGGAATGGATGAGTGAGTTGTGCAGATCCTAGTCGATGGGAAGTGCTTTATTTATGCTTGGCACTTGTTTGCCAGGTTTTCACCAAGGTACTTGTCCAAAGCACCACTGAAGTGGTTTTCACTAGAGGACGATTTTTTTCTTTACTGTTTTCAATCCTTTTTCAAATTTTATTTTATTTTATTTTTTAGTGTTTTTTAATTTTTTTATTGTTGCCAAGACACCTGTTTGCCAGGTTTCATCAAGGTGACCATTTTTTTAGGACATTTTCTAATTTTTTTGTATTTTGGTTCTATACCTTGCAAGTTCTTAGGCATAAAACTTTTTGAGATGGGAGCTATTTAGAGGCTCGCCTTCTACTGTTGCTAATTGATATGCTCCTGATTTATAGCTAGATATGATGATGAAAGGTCCTAGCTAGTTGGGCTCAAATTTTCCTTTTCTCTCTAGATTCAACACATTCTTTTGGTTTTCCTTCATCACAAGTTCATCGACTTGGAAGGTGCGCTGCCCAATCTTCTTTTTGTAGCTGTGTTTCAAGTGATTATGATAGACTTGTAGATGGTTAAGGGAATCCATGCACCGTTCATCTAGCAATTCCAGCTCATTCAGTCTTGTGACCCTGTATTCTTCATCTGTGATGAGGTTTTGCAATGATATTCTTATTGACGGGAGCTCGATGTCGATTGCGAGGATGACTTCTGATTTGTAGACCAGGGAAAATGGGGTGGTGCATGTTGGTTTGTGGATGCTGGTGCAGTAGGCCCATAAGATGAGATTTAGTTGCAGATGTCAATCATGACTAGAGTCATTGACTGTTTTCTTAAATATTTTCAGAATGGTTTTTTTGGTAGCTTTTGCTTGGCCATTGCCTTGTAGGTAATATGGAGTGGAAAAGCGATGTTGGATTTTGAATTTTTTGCACAAGTCATGGACATCCTAATTCTTGAAAGGTGTCCCATTATCAGAGATAATGGATTGGGGGACACCATATCGGAAAATAAGATAGTTCAGGATGAACTTGGATATCTACTTTCTAGTGATGTAGGTCATGGGAATTGCTTCGACCCACTTTGTGAAATACTCTGTGGCGGTGATGATGAACTTGTGGCCATTGGATGAGGTGGGTGTGATTTTACTTATGAGATTGAGCCCCCATTTTGAAAAGGGCCACGGTGTAACAATAAGATGTAGTTCCTGAGTTGGTGCATAAATAAGGTCTCCATGCTGCTGGCATTGTAAACACTTTTTGAAAAAGTCATGTGCCTTTTGTCCATTGTAGGCCAGTAGTACCCTATTATCAGTAACTTTTTAGCCAAGGTCATACCACTCGAGTGTGAACCGCAAGGGCCATTATGTACCTAAGTCAAAGTAGTCAGGGCTTCCTCGGGTTTTAAGAAACATAATAGGGTTCCATCAATGCTCCTACGAAAGAGGGTTTCTCCTAGAATTAAAAAATGTAAGGACCTTTTGACAAAGGTTCGTTTGAGGTTCGGGGTAATGTCAGCTAGGAGGAATCTTAATCTTAGGTAGATGTAGATGTCATGATACCAAAGATCACCAAGACCAATGAGTTTGCACACATATTCTGACTCTGGTACCTCGAATGTGGGTAGGAGAAGCTGCTCGATCAAGAATTCATGTTTTGAGACATTGCGAGGGATATCCAGCAAGGATCCAATCATTGCCATGGCATCAACTAATCTGTTGTTAGCCCTCGGTATCTTCTCAAAGGTGATATCAATAAATGATTCTTTGAGGATTTTTACCACCTTCTTGTATGGTGTGAGCTTATCATCCTTAGTTTGGTATTCACCATTGACTTGGTTGATGATAAGTTGTGTTTCTCCATAGACCTTTAATCCCATGATTCACCATTGTGCTGCAATTTTGAGACCTATGGTTAAAGCCTCGTACTCTGCAATGTTGTTGGTACAGGGGAATGCCAATTTGTAAGATCTTGGTATGCAGTCCCCTTGTGAGGTGATGAAGAAAACACCAGCTCCTGATCCATGTTGTGTGTGGGAACCATCGAAGTAGAGTTTCCAATGATCGGCTATGCTGAGATTAAAGATGGACTCATCTGGAAACTTTGATATGAGTGGATTCTCTACATAGATGGGAGCTTCTGCCAGTTGGTCTATAATGACTTTCCCTTTGATTGCCTTTCGCTCCACAGATTCAATGTCATACTTTAACAGTATCATGACCCACTTAGCCATCCTTCCTATGAGCATAGCTTTTGATAGTAGATACTTTAGGGGATCTATCTTGGTGATGAGTTTGATTTTGTGTGCCAACATGTAGTGGAGGAATTTCTATGAAGTGAACACTATTGCTAGACAGGCTTTCTCAATGAATGTGTAGTTTAACTCATGGTCAACCATTGTTCTGTTGATGTAATAGATGGCCCGCTCCATCCCATTTTCATCGTGCTGAGCTAAAAGAGCACCCAGGGCTACTGATGTTGCTGAGATGTATAAGATCAATGGTTTTCCTGCAATTGGTGGCATTAATATTGGTGGTGTGAGCAGATATTCTTTGATTTTGCTAAATTCTTGTTCGCACTTTTCATCCCACTTATATGCTACTCACTTGTGGGGTAGATGTGAATATGCAATCTGTTTGTCTGCTAGTTGTGCTATGAACCTTCGAATGGACTAGAATCTGCCTTGTAATTCTCTGAGTTGTTTCAGTGTTCTTGGTGCTTCCATATCAAGGATTACTTTAACCTTTGCAATATCCACCTCTATTCCCCTCATTGACACTATGTATCCCAGAAGTTTTCCTAATTATTCCCCAAAGACACATTTCTTTGGGTTGAGCATGACCTTGTACCTCTATAGTCTGTCAAAGATATCACTTAGGGTTGCTATGTGGTTTTTCCTCTTCTTTGATTTATCCAGTATATCATCCACGTAATCTTCGACAGTCTTATGTATCATGTCATGGAAGATTAGTGTCATGGATCTCTGATATGTAGCCCCTGCATTTTTTAGCCCAAATGGCATCACATTCTAGCAGTAAGTGCCCCAAGGACATGTAAATGTTGTCTTATGTTGGTCTTCTTTTGCAATCATTATTTGGTTATACCCTAAGAAGCCATCCATCAGGGATAGCATCTCATGTCTGGTCGTCATATCCACTATCATATCAATGTTAGGTAGTGGAAAATCATCCTTAGGACATGCTTTGTTAAGGTCTCTGAAGTTTGTGCAGATACGGATGCCCCCATTTGGTTTTAAAACCGGTACAAGGTTGGATACCCATTCTGGATAGTCAATCGGGCGTATGAAGCCAACAACCAGGAGCTTCTGTAATTTTACCTTGACTAGCAAGGCTATTTGGGGATGCATTTTTCTTAATTTTTGTCTAACCAGCTTCGCTCCAGGGTAAATAGCCAAATGATGAACCACAACTTATGGATTCAGACCTGACATGTCAGCATAGGTCCATGCAAAGTTTACTTTCCTTTCCTTTAGAAATGTTGCTTGCAGTTCTTTCTCTTTTGTCATAAGCAACTCAACATAGAAAGTGATTTGTGGTGTTGTCTTTGTTCCCAAGTTAACAGGGTTACACTGCTCTGCTAGGATTGTTGATTTCTCTTGGTGTAATGCAGTAGGGGGGAGATTCAATCCTTCATCCTCTGGTGCCTCGGAGAGGTTTTCACCATTGGATGTGTCCTTTATTTTTATTGTTCTATGGTTAGAGAGTGCCACAGTGTGGTTTTCACTCAATAACCCCGAGCTTATTCTTGTTTTTTTTATTTTGCGACTGAAGGACTCAATCATCTTCCCATAATATGCTTGAGTGTCAAATGTGATGTCGAAACCAGCATTTTGATCCCCACACAGAACTGTATCCCTTAGTCCCATTTATTCCGAGAGAGCCTCGTCATTTTTGAATGAGTCTAGAATTGGCGATCCTCGTTGGTCATGATCTATGAGTTGAGGGTATACTAAGGTGATTTTGTGGGTTTGTTGGTTTGACTCAGTAGGTGAGGCACTAATCATTAGTAAGGTAGAATCCTCAAAGAGCATGGGAAGGCTTGCTATGGTATCATCATTGCCACTACTAGCATAGACATTAGTGACGTCAAAAGTGAAATTGTCAAGTGGGATATCGGTGCATACGGGTGGTCTAAGGGTGGTTGCCGATACTTGAGGAGAGGACATGACTGCCCTACTGGGAGTACCTCTGCCACATATGGTTATACTCAAGGGAGTACATCTGAGACCAAGGTTCTGCATTCTTCTTTCTGCAATGATTGGATCCAGTCGCCCATCACTGTTCCTTCCAAGGCTTTTGTTTCTATTGTAGCCCATACCAAGGATTATTACTAGCCCTCTGTTAGCTTCATCCATAGGTAATGTGGGTGTGGGTTCCGCATCATGGTATATTGTGCTTGAAATATCTTCCTCACCAACATTTTCCCAACTTAGGTCTCCCTAATGGCAGAATCTAGAGGGGTCTGCCCTAAGGGTGAGAATGGGTGTTTCAATTGATTGAGGTTGCCCATGCAACCTAGGAGATTGTGGTAACTCTCCTACAACAAATGCACTCTTCTTCATTCTATATTCTCCATATCCATTGTTTTGGACCATGAGTTTGATGTTAGATATATCAGGGATGGCGGGTATCTCTGTCACAAAAGTGGAGGCGAGGTTAGTTGGGTTGATGTATGCAGTGGATGGACCTTCATCATTTTTCGGCACTTGGAGGATTTTATAAAACTTGGCTTCCAAGTTTTTGTAGTAGGTGAATGGTTTGGGGTCCCCATGTATAGTGACCTCCTCATTTTGGTACAGGAATTTTATGTATTGATGGTATGTTGGGGCCACTGCTTTCATTTTGTGGATCTATGGACATCCTAGGAGGATGTTATATGGTAAGTCAAGGTCAAGGACCTGACAGGTAGTCTCCATGGTTGCTGGTCCCACTTGAATTGGGATTTTGATAGTGCCTTGAGACACTCTTTCTTGGTCATCATATGCCCTTATAGTGATGCTCTTGTTCTTGTTAATGGAATCTTCAGTGAATCCCAAGTTATTTATAAGTTTGAGAGAGAAAATATTAAGGCCTGCACCTCCATCCACCAAGACCCTTTTAACTTTCTTTTTGTGGACCAGCACTTGTAGGTGAAATCCGTGATTATGAGATGGTTGGGGGGGAAAGTCTTGATCAAAGAATGTAAGGAGATTCGGGGTAATGATATTACCAACCATAACCTAAAACTGCTCTATGTCAAGGGTGGTAGAGATGATGGATGCCATTAATGCTTCATCAAGAATTTGCCTATGGGCAGCGAAATTTTTTAACAGTTCCATGATGGAGATCTGTACGGGGGTTCTCTTCAGCTGGTTGATGACATTATCTTCATAGGGAATGAATTCTGTGTTTGTAATGGGGGTCTTAGATGGTTGTGGTGCCCCAACAATGGTGACCTTGCTGCCACATGTGGTGACTCCACAGTCGGTGTTGGCGCCCTTGACCATGAATGACCGTGACCATTTCATTGACACATGCAACTATTTCCTCATATACTAGGTTAGCGCTAGCATATTTTTGTTTGCCTTTGTTTTTCCCCTGACTATTTCCTTGATTATGGTTTGGCATTGGATTTGTGTATATCTTAAGATCATGGTTCCTGGCTGGTTGTTCAATGTTGATGATCTTTTCTTTGATAATATCTTGGATGATATTCTTCAGCCTCATGCAATTTGCAGTGGTATTTCCCTTGATCTTGTGAAAGTCACAAAGGATATTTCCATTATACCATGGCAGTTTGGTCATGGATTTCACGTATTGCTTGGAGTTGGAGACTTTGATTAGGTTTTCCTTGACCAACTTCTTCATTATGGACTCGATTGATTCCCCAAGAGTCGTGAACTTCTGCTTGGGAGGATATTTTCTTCGGGGAGGCGGTCCTCCTTGATTACCCAATTTATTTATTTGGTTGGTGGGAAGTGGTTGTTGTTGTTCTACTACTGCATTAGTCTGCACATTATTGCGATTATGATTTTGTGGTGGGTGATGAGTTTGGATATTTTTCTTAGGAGCGTTTATGACCACTTTAGCATCGACCATGCCACCGTTTGTGATGTTTTTGTTTCTCGACCATGTTCGAGGTTTATCATGATAATTGTTGGATGGGTGGTTATCCTTTGGTGGAGTAAATGTTGATCCACCTCCTCGCGTAGTAAGGGTTCTTTCGATGTTGAGTGCCTTTGGGATCAATTGATCATATGATGTGATGCATTGCATTTTTAAGTAGAATGCCAAGTTTTCATCTAGATTAGATATGATCATGCAAAATTGTTGTTCTTCTGGAATGGTCCACTTGCTCTAATTAGCCTTGGATTTCCATCTTTGCAAGAAGGATGTGAATAGCTCTCCTTTTCCTTGTTTGAGTGTCGATAGTTCTTCCAAACTAACATCTGCACCCATGTTGAAAGCATAGTTCTTAAGGAATGCTTCCAAAATTTCTTGGAATGTTTTAATGCTTGTGGGTAGATGAGAAAACCATTCCATGGCAGGACCAAGCAAGCTTCAGGGGAAGATTCGCATTAGGTATGTGTCATTGTATGCGACCTCCATGCAATGCACCTGAAATTCCCCAACGTGGTTTTCAGGATTGCCCGTCCCATCATACTTATCGAATTTGGGCATTTCAAATCCCTTTGGGAATGGTACCATTGTGAGACTTATGTCAAATGGATATGGGCACAAGTTGCCTGGTGTTCTTGTTGTTTTTCCTACTTGGAGGTCCAACACCTGCTGCGAGAGCAGTTTGATTTGTGTTGTGACATTGTTGTGCGAATCGGGAGGTGGGATGAATGTGTTTTGAGGTGTTTGGGGTGTTTGATTGGTGGGAGGAGTACTAGTGGGATTTTGCTGCAAGCTCTGCTATGCATTCAAGGCCTACTGATATGCCTGCATTTGCGTCAACAATGCTTGTTGTTGATCTTACTGTTGTTGTTCCAACAAAACTTGTTGTTGGTCCATCTATTGTTGTTCCCATAAAGTTTGTTGTTGGTCGAGTTGTTGTTGCACCATCAAAGCTTTTTGTTGGTCGAGTTGTTGTTGCACCAACAAAGCTTGTTATTGGTTGAGCTATTGTTGCACCAACAAAGCTTGTTGTTTGGCTTGTTGCTATGCCTGAAATTCTTGCAGGGCTTGTTGGTATGCTTGTTGATGAATTCCTTATAGTTGTGCTCGGTATTGTGCTTGCACCTATTGATCCTGGTGTTGGGCTTGAGCTTGGGCTGGCACTTGTTGGGCTATTTGTGTAGCTTGCATGGCTTGTGTGACTTGTGCAGCTTGTGCGGCTTGTGCAACTTGTTGGGCAACTAGTTGTGCTTGTGCTTGACGAGCATCCTACTGTGCAACTTGTTGATTTTGTTTAAGTACCTTTTGAAGATTGGATTTTTGGATGGTTTGGATCAGGGTGATGAATGAATTCGTGACATTAGATTTTGGTGGGATTGGTGGTGGATTGGGAATGGTGCTAACCATTGTGATGGGTGAAAGGGTTGTGTTGGTGGTCGGGGTTTGGGTTGTTGGAGGTGTGGTTGAGATGCTCGATCCTTGAGAAGGTATGTTTTGAGATATTTGAGGATCAACTGATGTATTGACCATGGTGACTTGAATGGTTGCCACATGTTGTTGTGATGTTGCCAGCAAAAGAGAGGATTCGATGTGATGCTCAGATTTCCTAGATTTGAGAAAATAGATGTGGGTAGGGGGGGAAGACCCAATCCAAGAGGTGATGTGGATGTGAGCGGTAATGGAGGGAAAGGTGGTAAGTTCCCCTGGATGAAGAATGGGTTAGTTAATCCTGTTGTTTCGAACAAGTCACCTTCTCCTTGTGGTAGAGAAGTTTGTATGTTTAACAGATAGGTAGGTGTTGCATGAAATGAGGATTAATCTATGGGATTATCGAAAGCGATTGGGATATATGGGTGCAATAGATTCATAAAGATAGATTTATCCGGTGTGGTGTTGACACTTACCTCTTTTTTGTTCACAAGGCGGTGCTTTTGTAACTCACAAAACATTACACTTGCTTGGTTTATAATTGGTGAGGTTGGTGTGATTGTCGATGTGGTTTGAGGCATTCCTTGAGTGACATTTGGAGTTGACATTGGGGGTGTGTTTGTAAGAGGCATGTCCATACTAGTGCCAATGTCAAGGTCAGAAGGGAATTGGATCCCTTCTTCCGTTAATGTGTGTAAGTATTTAAACATGGCATTGACGATTTTATGATTCTCTGGATTTTGAACCATTTCTAGCATTTCTGATTGTGTCATCCCCAAGTCTTCATTTGTGATGTCCTCTTCATATCTTTCCTCTTGATGATTTTGTGATGGTAGAGAAGAGTTTCTTGGGGAATTGCTTGATCCCACAAGGTTTACCTCGATGGTTACTTGACCTAAGTCACTGGAAGTTGATATTTAGGTGATGTTTTCCATGTTCCTCTTGTGTTGTGATCTTGTTTGGACCATAAAATAGGGATCGTTTGATCTTAATCTTTAGGCCCAAAAGAGAAGAACTAGGGAATTCCAAGGATTAAAAAAGGGGTGGTGATGATGAGATAAATGGATGAGGTGAATGAGTGAAACCTTTGAAGAAATTTTTAGGGGTTATGCTAAACTTTAGGGCTTGGATTGATTGTGATAGTTTTGACTAGGTGTATTAAGTCAAACAAGATTGTAGTGAAGTTGTAAACCCTAGGAAGTTGTGTTATTCTAGGGAAAACTTACACAAGAGAATGGATTGGCTAAGTGTGTTAAGCCAACCAAGGTGATCATGAACTAGTAAACCTCAGGAAGTTGTGTTATCCTAGAGGCAAATTTTTTCAAGATATTTGACTATTTGGTTAGGTGTATTCCTTCTATCCTAATCCACCATCTCAATCCCCTCATCCTTATCTACCATCCATATCCTCCTACGCCAACCCACCATACATTTCTTCCCATGGTGGATCACCACCTCAATCTTCTTATTCTAATCCAACATCCACACCTTCCTATCACAATCCCCCATCCCAATATCCTTACATTAATTGCACATCTCCCCATTCTAATCCTTCATCTACATATTCCTACTATCATTCACCATCCCAATCTTCCCAATCTAATCCAACATCCACATCTTCCTACATCACTCCCCCTTTCATTGCATTATATCTTAATCCTTCATCTCCTCCAACCACTCCTAGTTCCCCATCTAGTCCTATCCACTCACCTAATCATAATCCTCCATCTCCAACCAGAAATGTGATCCTAATAAAATGCTACTCCTAATGTGAGATGCTAGATAAAACTAATGATGCAATAACAAAAGAAGTAACTAGATAAAAGGGCACCTCAATGATTAGCCTAAGAAAATGGACAATATGAAAGCAAGATAAAACAAATGGAATGCTTCTTATACCTTCATGTTGTTGCTTCCTTCCTTGGTTGGCCCTTGATCTTGGATGTATTGTGTGCTCCTTGGATGACAATGAAGTGAAGTGGATGCAAAATGCAAGATGATGCTAAATGTTATGATAGATAAGATTTTGAATGACAAATTTGCAAGAGTTTTTTTGCAAAAGACTTGATCCTTAAAATGAGGGAAATGAGAGGATATTTATAGGCTAATTGGAATTCTCTAGAGAATTCAACGGTTGGGATTGATCCAACAAAGATCAAGATGAAGAAGGGCTATGGTGAGTTGAGGACTCACAAGCTCTCACATCTTGAAATGTGGAAGGTGATATGTCTTAGGGTGGAGTGATGTGGAAATGAGGTGGAAGAGAAGGACAAGTACCTTTGAGGTACCTTGGGGGATGAGAAGATTTCCTTAAAAAGGAACTTCTTGTCCCCAAATGAGGATGAAAGAGACTTTTGAGGAATTTTAGAATTCCTCAAAAATCTCCATGGGAAAAGGGGAAGTGTGTGGGAAAAATAAATGTAAATTCATTGGAGAGTTTATTGGATAAAAGGAGGTCTCTAAAAAGTTGGAGATTTGTCACATGTGGGTGATGTGATAAGTCCAAGGTTCTAGAAGCCCTTGGCACATGTGAAGTGACAAGTCAAGGCTTCTAGAATCTTGCATGGGGATAGAGAAGACCTTGGAAAGATAAAAGTGAATTAAAAATTCACATGGGGAAGGAAATCCAGGCTAAAAAGGGTAAGTGGGAAGATTGACCAGAAAATGTAAGCCAAATATGGCTAATGATTCTGATTAAAGTTGTGCAAACACAGAATTAGGATAATTAATGAGAGATTAGAGGTAAGTGGGAGATTATGGAGGATGCGAAACTTAATCAAGATTAAGTGGTGCACATCTTAATCATAGATTAATTAATTTAATCTGGATTAGAAGAGGGTTATGGAGAATGTGACAAGGAGAGAGAAAAAAGAAGAATTAAAAATTGGTTTTTTAATCCAAATAGGTTAAATGACCAAATTAAATAATTTTTCATGTTTATTTAATTTAGAGAAGGAAAGGGAGTAAGGTAAAGTATTTCATTTATTTAATTACATACTTTAGGAACCTTAGGTAGAAAAATAAATAATGATTAAATAAATTATTTAATCATTATTAATGAAATGGATGAATATAATAGACGATTTTGATCATATGGAAGTGATCAAATTTGGATGTCTACATTTAGCATGAATGATTTTTCTAAAGTTCTCAAAATTTTGTTGATGGGATGAGATTTGATTGATGGAGAGATGGATGAGAGTGAAGATTTTGATCTTAGACCTTGACCTAGACACAACTCTCTTTTACAAAACCTCGGTATTGAAGAACATGCTATACTTCCTATGTGAGGAAAGCAAACCTTTCAAAAATCTCAGGATTCTGTCGATAATAAAATGCATACAAACTTGGGTTGTTTCTTGAAGCCTTCTTATAGAAATTGTACACTAGTCTTTCTCCGACTTTAAGGAGCATTTCAAGACGTTGTTCGAGGGCTTTGAGACTAATCCTTTTGAATCTTGGTTTTTGGGATTTTGACCTTTTGGGAAATCATTTGAGACAACACATGTGAGCTCCAATTTGTCTTTTATCTTTCCTTAGTGAATTCTTTTTACCAAAAGCACATTCTTGATTATGTTTCAAACTGCATGTCTAATGCCCCGCTTTCTTTTTTATCCCACAAGGTCCATTATGTGGAAATCAAGGAAATCAGGGAAAAATTTTCCTAGGTTTAACCTTAGTGAAACCAAATGATGATAAAATCCAAGCACTCAGAAACCTCTAAGGATATGATCCCTAGGGAAAGCAAGAGTACTTCGATTTGTCAAAGGATATTTGTTTCCTCTAAGGGGTTTGAAATTTGGAGCTTTTGTGAATGTTTGTTTTTCGATTGTTTTGAGGACCAAGCAATGTATTTTTCATTTCCAAGAACATGTATGAATCAGAAGTCCTAATGTTAACACTACTTCTAAGATTAACCATGCAAATGATGAAATATTTGGAATGTGTGAACCCCTAAACTTGCAATTGCACAAGAACAACAAAAAAATCAATCTGTTAGATCAAATGCAAACAAGAATGAAGTATTCCCCATGAAATCCATCTACTCAAACTTAAACTAGGAAAAATTAAGAACAAACTAAATAAATGAAAGTAAATCCTAATTAAGTGAGCAAACTAGTGATCCCATGGGGGAATTGGTGTCAATTGAATGTTGAAATTGGCCCTTTCCCAACTCCTAAATTGCAATATTGAAGTGTGTAGATTGATCAAATCTCTCCAATGAGATTTGAGCATAACCTAGCTATGAATTGTGAAAATGATGAATGCTTGATTGGAAATGGGAAAAAATTAGCTCTCAATGTGAAAAAAGTAACTTTGCATGAAATTGTGGATGGAGAATGAGGAGAGAAGCCTCCAATTTATAAAGTTGAATTTGGAAGAAAGAGCAAAATTTGGGCAATGTGGGACTAACTTTCACCCGGTTGAATGCCATTTGTCACCATGTGAATGGTTGATGGTTGTGCACATTTTGGCCAAAGTGCCAATAAATGCAACTAGGTGGAATTTGAACTTGAGGAAATGACATGTGAGAGGGAAAAAGGATTGAAATAAATGCCACTTGGCTCAATGCACAAGGACATGTAAGAGGAGTGAATGCTTTGTTGGATGTACAAGTCCACTTGGACTTTTTGAATTCAAACTTGAGGGAATATTCCCTTTTTATGCCATGTGAGGGAAAATAGATATTTAATAAATGAATTAAATCTATTTTCATGTGCAAGTTGCACTCTCTAGAATATTTTAGTGAAAGGGGTTAACTTAATCAAGATTTTGATTAATTTAATGAGAGATTAAACAATTTGACAATTTTGACTCAAATTGATGAATTGATTTAAATTGGAATTGAGAGGAAATGATTAATTAAATAAATTATTTTTGATTTATTTAACTAAGGAGGATAGTGTTATATAAATCAAATAAGGATTAATTTATTTAATTTAATAAGAGGACTTTAGAGACTTTAATTAAATAAAATGATTTATTTAATTAAACAAAAACATAAGGTTAATTAAATTAAATTGATTAATTTAATCACTGGAGGGGAAAGAATTAATCAAATAAATAATGATTTATTAAATTAAGAGACATAATATGATGAAATGCTGAGAGTATGATTTAGGAGGAAATGTTGTTAGTAATCAGGATCAAGTGTGCCGAACCAAATTTGTACATTTTCCATGTCTACAATATATATATTCCATTACATCCTTACACATCAATTAGGTCGGCCTAATTAGATGTACACACACTTAGTTCAAAAAATAGCTTGTTGGCCCAAACAATTAAAACAAAGTTCCTTTTGCACTCAAAACCAAAATGTGCAAGGCATAAATTAGGTCAGAGCAGACCTAAAAAGGATCTCTTTAACATTTTCACAACATATTAGACTTCATACCACTTTATTCATGTTGGCTAGAAGAATACTTGGTGAAATGCATAATGTCGAACTTTTTTCTTTTGTATCTTTCATCTCATTCAACAAAAATCATTGAAAACTTGTTCATAGATGCATTTAACAATCTTGATTAAAATACTGAAATCACATAGGTCAATATCTTACTATGAGTAATTCCAAACCAAATTATCAGATCAAGTTAGCATAAACATTGTTTACCAGATTACACAAAAATGTCACCAAACAATGTTGGCATCAATGACAACAAACCAGAAGGTTTCTTCTTCATTCTTCCAACATGGATATGCTTGTATATGAGGAAATACCATTGGAAAATCTCATTCCTACCATTCCTCCCCCAATGAAAAGGGTTAGAAGGAGAGAATTGATTCAACAATTGAAGGCATATGAGGAAATTTTTTAACTTTATGAAGAAAATAATGTTCTCATTGTCTCCAATGTACTTGAGCATTGTATGGGGAAAGAAATAAAGAGGGTGAATAGCATTCACTCCAACTATTCTTTATTGTTCAATGCAGTAAATATGTTTGAAAGGGACAAATCAATGGTAGTCCCATTGATGCAGTTATGGGTGCCCAAGATCAATGCATTGGGTGGCATGATCAAAGGGTCTACTCATGAACTTAATAAGCTAACACAAATAGATCCTACATACAAGATGGTGAAAGGAATACTAGATTATAATGGGATGGCAGACCCCATGGAGAAGAAAGTTAGAGAGTTGCTCCAACAATTTGATGAGAGTGATCTTGGCCTCCTGCCAGACATTCTGGACAATAATGGAGCTGTGAAAACTTATGTGTAGTGGAGGTCATAGATGGATAATTTCATAGCTACATAGGCCCTCTTAGTTTTTGATGATGGGGATTTTAATATTGATATGTTGAAGAATAGCATCAACAAATTGTCACTCACTAGTAAGTTTTTGGAGGACTTTGATAAAGAATCCAACCAAGTAGTCAAAAGGTATGATCATATAGAAATAAATTGGATGAGTTCATGGCTTTTAACTGAACTTCAGAGGAATATTATGACACATGGGATAATAAATACAATGATATTCTTGAATTGTAGAGTTTTCTCTTGATGATATGGATACATTTTTGTCTTTTATGCACATTCAACATTGTTTGTCACTTTCAACAATGCCAACAATATGGAGTTTTATCTTTTTGCATAGAAAGGTTTTTGTCTTTACTTACTAGATCAACATTCTCAAATTCACATCAAGAAGAATGAAGAAAAAGGGTGGAAAAGAATCAATTGTCAAAATCAAGGAACTTTTGGAGGGACAAATATTACAAAGAGTAAATATAACTATATTTGTCCTTAGAATATTCCATCCATGAGCAAGTAATTGTACTCATAGTTTAAAATGTAATTGAATGTCAAGTGAAAAAGTGACATGTGTAATTGGCTTGAAGCTTTTTGCTCCCTTGTCTTATAAAAGAGAATTCAAGGCCATTTGCACGGGATGATTGCTCTTGGAGAATTTTGTAATGTTACACAGAGAATAGAGTTTGAGTCTTTTCTTAGGTTGTTGAGTCTATATCTTTTACTTTTTAATATGTTGTATAATAGTACTAGAATTTGAATGAATATAATGGCACAATTTTGAAGCCAATTGTCTCTTGTTGTACTCTTTAAACAAATTATAAATGAAATTGATCAAATATCATTTGATTTATCTCCATTGTTTCCCAGTGGAAGTATTCTTCTATTGATTCTCTTATTCAAAGAATAGGTTAAATACTTTAGTGGAAGTGTAGGTTTTTATAACATTGTGTAGGGATCAACATGCTAAAGGCTTAAAAAATGGTGAGCAGCGATAGCGGCAAGGGTTTTTTGAACTTTGAGGAGGACGGTGGATCTGATGATGAAGATGATGATGGTGTTTCGTCTGATTGGGAGGCACACCTACTTTTTTGTGGGGCTTCGGTGGTTTGTGGGATTCGGCTGGGCTAGAAACTCATATCCTTGACTCCTTCCTTTGGTGTTGTGGGAGCTACGTTGAGGGTGGGAGATGGACTTTTTTGTTGTTGTTTTTGATGCTTTCATTGTCTGAGTTGTGGATGCTGACAGTGTTGTGGTTTCTGACCTAGGTGTAAGTTTGGTTTTCTTCCTCTGTTGGTTTCTTTGGGTTGGTGTTGTGGGGTTGTTGCGGGAGCTCTTCTTCCTTTTCTTTTGGCTACCTTCTTGGCTGAGGGTCTGTGTTGATTTTTCTAAGGATGGCTAGTTGCAATTTGAGCTTATTGTTGCTCCAACTCGGCGTAGTTGGAGGGCTTGGGGTTTCTTAATGTTGGATATTTTTGTTTCTTATTTTTCCTTTCTCTTCCTTTGCTTATTCCTGATGCTTTTTTGGTGGCTCTATGTTGTTTTTTGGCTGCCTTCCCTGCAAGGGATGTGGGAGTGCGTTGGTTGCTTATTGGAAGTTTGGTTGTTGACTGGGCTTTTCTTTGTACCTATTCATCATAATAGGGAGACTTGGGGGCTCCTATTGTTGGCTTTCTCTACTTCTTGCTTCCTTTATGTTTTCCTTTTCCTCACTCTCTTTGCTAGCTTGTGGGTTTCTTGTGTGTCTTCAAACCCTATTTTTCTGGGGTTGTAGGGGGCCGATTTGGCTTTGTTGTTGGATTGGGCTAGGTTGTCTTTGCCCTATCATTTTTTGGATGCCATTTATTTTCTTATGAAGCTGATGGTTATGTCCATCTCCCCTATTTTTGGTGGGGCTCTTTTGGATTTTTTTCTCCCAGTTGGTGTTTTTGGTTAAGGGTGCTACTGTTTTTCCTTCATTAGATGGGATCTCTATTCTCGTTTTGTTTGAGGTGATGATGGAGCTGGTTGTTTTGGGCCTGAGGTTGTTGTTGAAGGTTTACCTAGATGCAGAGCTTGTTTTGGGGTCTTTTTTGTTGTTGACTTGTTGGTTGATGGGTCCTGCTACTTGGGTTTCTTTTGAGTTCAGTTGTGGCCTACTACTCTTAGCTGGGTGGTTTTCTTGGTTTAATCCTAGATTCCATATAGTTTTGTTCTTGGTGCAGGGTTTCCCAAAGGAGGCTACAGTTGCTTGCTTGACTACTATGTTGGATTTCTCCTTTGGACATATGGAGGTGGTCCCCCCTCAATAGTTATTTTTATTGAGGTGGGCAGTTCTCCTATGGAGGTGGAGGTTGAGGGTGTTGGTGATGTCTAGTTGTGGTGGTCTTGTTGATCATCTCCTCCTCTCCATTAGAGGGAAGCTCACTCTTTTAGAGGTGGATTTGGAGTTGGTTTCATGTTACTAGGTGAGTCTGTGTTGCTGGGAAGCTGATTTATTACAATTTTATGTGGTGGATACAAATTCCCCCATTGAAGTGGGGTGTTTGATACTGTTTGGGTTTCTGATCCTGGGAAAAATCAGGTGGTTAATGTTGTTTTTGATTAGGTGACTGAGGGTGTCTTACACCATTATGTAGATTATCTTTCTTGGCTCAGGGGAGTCTTCTATGAGTGGCAGGTTTGGTGATGCTTGGCGGATGCAGGCAGGATCTATGATTATCTAAAAGGGTTTCTGGTCCCGGTTAAAACCAAGTTGTTTAAGGGTCACAGGCCCTTAATAGTTTGTTTGATGCAGCGTGTGAAGTTATGAGCTATATTTAGTGGTTGTTGTGGGGCTTTTGTTGGTTTATGATGTATTTTTAATGCAGCTTGTTTACCTTTGTTATGGGTTCTCGGCCCCATCAAAACCCATTTTTTACCCTTAATCAAAACATTGTGTAGGGATTTGGTAAGTAGAATTGGTTAAGGATTTTGAGTATGAAATTATAATGCAATGTTGTAGAACTCTATAATGTTTAGATGAAATTATGTTATACCATATAGTTTGCATTTTATCTTACTCCATGCTTTAGGTTAAGGCACCGATCTAGAATCTGTGTCTGAAGTTGCAACTCTAGGATCTCTCACATTTAAAAGAACAATCAGAAAGTTTTATTTCAGTTGGGTTTATTTCTAAAAGTTTTATGTGATTTCATATTATCTTTCTTTAGATTGTCGAATGCTTTAAAGGATTTTCCAAATCTAAATTCTTCATTTATCAAGAAAATTATATGAGAATATATCTGTTATTTACAATGTATGAGGTAAATTGGTATAGGATATCTTAATTGCATTGTAAGGGATCACCCTCTTGGGTTTTGGAGAGCCAAAAGTGTAGACAGAAATTTGTTTCAACTTTCACCTGTTCATTGTCCAATCCCTCCAGATAATTGACAATTGGAAGTGGAAAAACCATAGGTTATCTATGAGATCTAGTTGGAATGAAAAAACCACCAACAATACCACACAACCTGCAACAACATCACACACTCTGTAACCTTTCTATTTCCACACAATAATTGAAATAGACACCATGCACAACTATCCAAAACCGTGACTATTGGTTTTAAGTTCACAACAAGAAACTGTTCATTTCTCCAAGCAATTTTCTAACTATTTATAATAAAATTTCCAATATAACTCTGTAGATAATTTCCTTTATAACAACAAAGGATATAGAAGATCTCGTAGTAAAGTATGCATCTATGATCATAGTGTGGACCTGGAAAATATACAATTCGATCCAGCACATTTGATCCTAATTACTAACATCATTTCTTCACACTCTCAGCTTATCATCACCTTCCGTCTCTTAATTAGATAAATCATTATTTAATTAATTAGGTCTTTCTCCTTTGTTGATTAAATTAATCAATTTAATTTAATTAACCCTAAATCCCTCTTTAATTAAATAATTCATCTTATTTAATTAAATCCCTAAAGTCTTCTCATTAAATTGAATAAATTAAACCTTATTTGATTTAATCTAACATTATCCCCTTTAGTTAAATAAATCAAAAACATTTATTTAATTAATCACTTTCCTCTCAATTATGATTTAAATCAACTCATAAATTTGAGTCAAAATTGTCAAATCATCTAATCTCTCATTAAATTGATCAAATCTTGATTAATTTAATCTCAATCACTAAAATCCTCTAAAAATGCAACTTGCACAATAAATCAATTACTTTGATTTATTTAATCTCCTATTTTCCCTCACATGGCATAAAAGGAGAATATTCCCTCAAATTTGAATTCAAATTCAAGTGGTCTTGGTCCTTCCAACAAGGCATTTATTTCCTTTTACATGTACTTTGCATTGAGCCAAGTGACATTAACTCCATTTCATTCTCCCTCCAACATGTCACATTCAAATTTCAAATTTGAATCTCATAGCATTTATCATGCACATTGACCAAAATATGTACAACCTTCAACCATTCACATCTTGACAAGCGGCACTTGGCCATTGGATGTTGAATGATCCCACATTTCTCAATTTCACTCTCTTTTCCAAATTGGAAATCTATAAATGAGAGACTCTTCCTCTCGTTCAATCATCCACAATTTGAATGCAAAGTTACTCTCCTCACATTGAGAGTTAATTTTATCCATTTCCATCACCATAGCTAGGTTATTGTAGGTTTTCTCAAGAACTCATCTTGTTCTTCATCAACAAAGTGGATCAATCTCCATCAAATCATCAAGCTTACAAAGGAGTTGGGAAAGGGCCAATTTCAACACACCAGTTGGCACCAATTCCCCCATGGGATCAAGAGTTTGAATGCTTAATTAGGATTTCACTTATCTTTCATGTTTTGTTCTTCATTTTCCTATTTTGAGCATTATAAATGGATTTCATGGGGAATCCTTGTTTTATCTTGCATATGAACCTAACTATGTGTTTGTTTTTTATGTTTGTGCAGGTATAGGATTGGGGTTCACAGATAGGATATAATATTTTCTTCACAAACAAAGAAAAATCTATTTTTTCCACCATAATTAACACTACCTATGCGATGGTGAAGAAAAGCATGGATGTAGAATTGTGTGAATTTTTGAGACAACAATTATTGGAGAATCTTTAGAAGACCAAAGAGTCCCAGTACCCATTTCAATATGGTACCTTGATTATATGCTTACTGTTTTAATTTCTTATAGAAGTTGCTATTGTGCAGTTTTTCACACACACCCCACTGAAAGTAGGGACCCTCTTTTGCCTAGCCTTTTGGATCTTTTTTGTGGCCTTGCCATTTTTTCAGCTTGTCTTTGAAAATCTTGAGTTTTGGGTTTTTGGGTGCTTTGGTCCTGGTTTTGTGCTACTTTGCAATGTTCCTTGATGCCTATCTTGCTTGTAAAGTGCCCCTATTATGCTAACACTTTGAAAATTCCAAATCTTTTGGACAATTTCAGGTTTTTCCCTATTTTTCGAGAATTTTCCCTTCGGGCGGATTTCCCCGGCTGCGTGGAAAACTCGACAGGGATGGTTTTGCGCTGCCTTCAGGGATTTTGATGCTTCACGGATTTCCATCTTCCCTGATTTTTTTTAATTTTTCCTTCGTTCCTTTGTTTCTCTGGTTTGTGTCTTTGAGGTTGTTTACCTCGATACCACGAGGGTTTTGCGTCTAGGTCGTAGCTGGGCAGTGGTACCGCCTTATCGCAAGGGGCTTTCATTCCCATCGTGGTAGTGCGGTGGTCCCACCATACCATGGGAGTCTTTAGTCGATAGCGTGGTTGTGCGGGGTTGGTCCTTTTGGCACGATAGCGGGTTTACCTCAATGTCGCGGGTGTCTCTGAGCCTAGTCAAATTTGTGTGGTTCACCGCCATACCACGGGGGCTTTATGTTTGGCTCGCGGTAGCATGGTTTTGGTCATTTTGGGGGCGTCGGGAAGTCAAAATTGTCAATCAACGGCATGAGAATCATGTTGACTTCATAAGAATCTATTGCCTTGGGAAAATCCCAAAATTTGTTCCTCCTTCATTTTCCAGAGATGTGCTAAGTATTACTAGTTTTGGCAACTTCCGTCCCTATCGGATTTTACCGAAATCTATTATTTGTCAGAGACTGAGAGGATTCATGGCTTAATTGTTAATGGTTCTGCATTGCATGATGGATTTGGATAATTTAATGATATGTGCAAAAATTTCTTGAGTTTTGACTGATGAGTGATTGGACTTTTGGTGTTTTTTGTGCTTCCCTCGCTAAAATCTTCTTGGCCCAAAATTTCCCGAAATTCCTTCCTGACTTGAATTCCGCGAAAGGGTGAAAATCCCAAACTTTGACGGGGCTGCTTTAATGAAGTTTTAAATGATTCTGGTGGCTATTTTGGATCTCTCTAATGATTAGCATATTGTTTATGATTGATTAGCACAAATTTTTTGATGCTAGAATGAATGCTAATGGTGGCCATTTTGAATGCAAGTTGGATCGGGCAAGTTGTTGTTGTCGAGGCTGAAGAGGAGGATGAGCATACTTCAAAGATGTTATGAGATTTGCAAGATTGCAGCCAGGTACATTTTGCGGCTACGGGTAGGTGAAACTCGCTCGTACACGGCTAGGTCGATGCGTTTGAGGGCCATCTGAGTTGGGTGTGATGTGGGGGGTTCGAACTGATTTGACTCGATCAGAGTCATTGGAGAGGCTTAGATTGGCTGATTGGATGGTTACTCGTATTCACACTCATATGATGCACGTGTTACCCTTCTTCTACTTCATGTTGGTGGGACATTAATGGCAAAGGGACCCGCAGGGTTTGATTGATCTAAATCAGTATTTGTGGAGGTCCCAGGCCAATCTGAAGGGGTGCCTCATGCATTCATTGCAGGATGGTGACTTATTGTAGGCTATCTAGGCCGATTGGGTTGGTGGTTGACTTTCTCTGTAACCATAGCTTGAGCTAGCACGAGCAAGATTTCTGTAAGTATGGCATTTTACCTCATTTGTAAGGGTTAGAAAATTTTGTTGTTAAATAGTTGGTTCGAAGTTAGAAGACTAGATCTTGTAAGTAGATTAGCAAGTAGAGTAGGAAGTTAGAATTAGGAGATAGTCATATTTCAAGCAAGTGTTGTAACACAGAACATCAAAATTATTGCTATTACTGGTGATTTAATACAAGTGAAGACATTGTGTTGTTATTGGTGTCTTCTTTGTATTGATTCATCTTGCATGGTTCTTATTCTATCTTCAAAATTGCTTGGAAATATCTGAATGTATTTTAGGTTTAGAGTAAATAATTTAATGGTGCTTGTCATGTAATGCTTGGAGTGTTGTAGCAATCTCTGGTTCATACTTTGGGCAGCTTCTTGATTATGGGACTGTTGTGCAAGGTCCACCTATACCAGTTATTTATGTGCTTATTTCAATTATGGGCATATGTCTAGTTCTATTGAATGAATGTACATGATTTGAAAATATTTAACTCCTTAGAAGATTGCACTATTTCTGTGAGATTGCAGGTATAACCTAGGTTAAACAAAAAGTAGTTTTAAAGGGATTGGTCCATTCCAAGTATTTCTTCATTGGTATTGTTGATCTTAGGAGTAATATTAATTTTGGGATTTATGGAACCCTTGCCTTTTACTATTTCTTTGAATAGTGGTTAAAGTAGGAACTCAAGTATCACCCTGTTATAAAATCTGATAAGTTTAGAGTCTCCAGCATTTGTTTCGTAAGGTCCCTTTGTGATTACCAACCTTTTCACATTTATCACTGAATGGTTCCACTACATTGTCATGACCTGACATTCGAGAGACCTTGGGGTTATCTCTTTTCTCATAGAGATCAACCTTTCAAGAGAGATAGAAAACTATACTCTATTTGAGTTTTTGTTGTGTAGAAAACACCATCAACGGTTCCCAGTATAAAGAGCATTGTGTGGTTGAGTGATATTCTAGTTGTTATCTAAATCAGAGACCACTTGAGAAGGTTGGGTGATGCAAATACTAATAATTATGATTTGTGGGGTTTATTTAAAAAATTTCAAGAAAACATGCAAGCAAGAGAAAGGATTCCCAAAAGTGTCGTTGAGAAGTACAAAAATGATATTATCTTCATGGTCAACAAATATTTTTGTATTATGGAATTTGTTGAACCTAGGATAGTGTGGATTCCTGAGATGGGATATGAGGTTGCAAAGGATGTGATTACTAGTTTGGTAGAACATATGTTGAGTATGTGTAGAGATCCTAAAGAAGTAATATATTGCACATATGAAGAAAAATCTAGTGCAACACACATAGAGAAAAAGAAAAAGGAGATCAACAAAAATGTTGAGAAGATGAAATCGCAAGTTGGGGAAATGATGGGTATATCAAAGAGTTCTGCAAAGAAACCAAAAGGAATATCCAGTCCCTAGAAGGTACTCCTAGCATTAGAAGGTCGGGTAGGACCTCTACCCCCTCTCTCTGTTAGTTCTGAAAGTCTTTAGAACTAAGCCTACAGTTGGTACTAAGAAGAAAGAAACATCTAGTGCCATTGTATAACAATAATCACCCAAGTAAAGAAGAGTGAAGGTAAAGGAAACAAGAGAAAGATACTTTGGGTATGAGGATGAAGAAGAAGAAGAAGGGCTTAAATTGGTCCAAAAGAAGAGAATACCTCAAGCCTCTGGAGAAGAGACAAGTGCAAAGAAAACAAAGGTTGATATTGTGGATACGGAAAGTGAGGAAAAAGTAGAGAAGTAAAAGAAAGCATTTGTCATTCAAAAAAGATAAAATAATACCCATGAAGGAGAAAAGTCCCCAAAAGGAAAAAGAAAGAAGGATAAATCCCCTATGATAAGGGAGCACAAACCCTTAAAATTAGATGCATTATTTAATAGTGTTGAAAATTTTGGTCTCCTGGAAGAGACAACACAAATGTATCTTGGGTCAAGTAATGAGGAAAATATTAGTATAGAAGAGGCAATTGTAAAATACATGATAACATTTGACACTAGCCTCAGAAAATTTGAGAATCAACTTCTTGATGACCTTAAAGGTGTTCTAAGTGCCAGAAGGAAAGAAGCATTTAATGAAGATGCAAAAATAAGAACTTTTTCCTTGGAGAAGATTGGTTATTCTCTCACTAATGAGGACAAAGCTAAATTGGCTCAAATATATAACAAAGAATTTAGGACAAAACATACAGTCAACACTTTGATGAGTAGGGACAAGGAAGACATAGAAATATTGAAAAATGAAACACTACAAAAGATTGTAGACTTGGAAAAAGAATTAGAAATGTCTCCTCATGAAGAAACTAAAATTTAGAATGATGTATCTATCTTGGAGAATAATGAGCCTAAAAATACAACAAATAAGTTTGTATCTATGGAAGAAAATATTGTTATAGACAATATCCCTCTAGATGTGGAGAATATGGTTGCAAAAGAACAAGAGAAAGAGAGAGAGAGGACATCCCAAAGAAGGATGAATCACAAGAAAATTATATTTTTCCCTCTCTAGATTTGAAGAAGCATCATGAGAAAAACAAATAAGAGGTCCTGGAGAAATCAGAGGCATAAAATACTAAATATTTCCCTCCTCTAGAAAATGAGAAATCTTTTGAAAAGGAGAAGAATACTAAGGATCAATTTGGTAGTGATGAAAGGGAGAATAATGAGTATAAGGAAGAATAAAATGAAAATATTGTTGGTGAATCCTTTGAAGCCTTTGAAGATTTATTGAATATTATATTAGACATGCAATTGCAATTCAAACTGGTAGTATCTGCACAATTGCTACAACTTCCAATGCAACAAAGACAAGTGGACATGACAAAAATCTTTCCCTTGTAGAAGATTCAACTTGGTGATGTAGTTCATGCCTCTAAAAGTAAGGGGATACTATCAACACAAAAAAAGAGCATAGAATTGATCGAGGAAGTAGTTAAAGTGTTGCAAGAAGGAATTCCCAGAGCAACAATTGATGAATCTTTCTCTAGTGTGGAGAAATTAAGTTGCTTCTAGACTCTAAAAAATGTGTAGAAGTGTTTAGATGAAGCAAGGATTTTGTTTCAATTTTTTTTTAAATGACCTAACTCAATCAAGAGAATTAAGGACCAAATGGACTCAATACAATCATTGATTTCTCAAGCCTTTTGTGTCTATGATCTGGTATGTGATCTAGATGGTGCTACAAGGACTACAATTGAGAATCTACATGGACAGTTTTTCTAGTTGCAAGAACAAAAAGAAAAGATAATAATCTAGTACAGTTAACTTAGAAATCTTGTAAGTGCAAGGCTTACCTCCTTGGCTGGTGTATTAGCTAGTGTGGAAAAGTTGGCACAAAAGAATATGGTACCCAATTCATTGGACGAAGGATAAGACCTCCTTATGTAATTTGAGAACCAGTGTTGCATGCTTACCTTTTCCTAGAAGGATTGGGATGTTGGGAAGAAGGATTGTGAGGAACACCTTGCAAAATTGAAGGTGTCTTACAAAGTTATTTTTCCTTCTTCTAGTTGATTATGTACATTTATATTTTTATTAATGCGCTTTAAAATTTCTTTGTACATATGTGAATGTATTAGAGAATGTTGTAGTACATTTTTTATCATTCTAGTGGATAACATTGTAAGGGAGATCTATTCTCGTGCATATATATATCAACATAGGGCGAGAATAGTTGAGATAGTTTGAAAAGCTTGATATTGAGATACCTTTTCCCTTGATGTCAAAGGGGGATTATTTTAAGAGTTTTTAAAGAATGTGTTGCCATCAATTACAAAGGGGGATATTGTTGGAAGTTTGTTTGTCATTGAGAAGATTTCTGGATGTCTGGAAGATGATGTTACTATGGCATTGTCATTAATGTCAAAATTGTAGTGATGTCAACATTATTATATTTTCAACATTGATGTATAGCTTATTTTTTATAAGCATGATTGAATATGGTGTTTCTAGTTATTTCAAATCATTGCACAGTTGAAGAAGTGTTGGTCTGAAGCAAATCAAGTATGTTGGATAAATTTCCTAAGTCTGAAATGTAATTTTTAGTGTTCAAAGAACCTATTTTGTTGTCTGCATTGATCCTTGATGAAGAATATTTCCATGTGGTTCTAAGTAAATTTTGGTGCATGTTGGAGGAATCTAAATCCAAAGTTTCAAGCCTTGAAGTCCTCTGCACTTGAAGTTAGACTTGACAGTGTATCACTCAGGATATGGGAGAGTTATAGTGATAGAGTGCCTGATTGGAATGTTCTGCATTCCACCTCAGATGATTTTTATGCTATTTTATTTTAAGGATGTGTTTACAAGTGTTAGAAGTGTGTATGCTCCAAGTGGCAAGTATTTTGAAATTCAGCTTGTCAATTTGTGAATGGACAGTTGGTTCATTCTATTGTTGTTGCACCAATGGTACCAACCTAAAGGGTTTGAGGCCGTGCAAAATTAAAGGATGTATGGATCAGACTTATAAGAGTAATTATAGGTCATTTCGACCTATTTTAATGTGTTACACTTTTTGGTTTATTTCTCAAGGCATGTGTGTTGGTGTTTTGAGATGACAAGCTATAAGGATGCACAATACATCTATTAGGCTAACCTAATTAAATGTTTTGGTTGGATGTAATATATATACAAGGTTAATTCCTTGTGTGGATGGATTTATGCTAGATTATTAAGAGTGTGTGTGAGATATAGTGTAGAGAAGTGTAAGTTGTGACTGAGGTGAAGTATGAAGTGTGTCAAGTCAGTTTTTTGAGCTTCAGTGGAACTGTATCTTCAGCATAGGTCAGATGCACTATTAGCAATTGATATTTGGCACTGAACCACCTCTTTCTCTATCCCTTTCTACTTTGGGCAGTGAGCCTTTCTATTTTGGACAATGAGTCCACCATTTTGTATCAAAATTTGTAACCTATTGTAATATATATATTGTGAGCTAATCCTCACCATAGTTTTTCCCTTTTTGGATTTTCCATGTAAATCTGGTGTTCTTGTGTCCTTTTATGTGATGCATTATTTTTATGTTCCTTTCATTACTACAAGTTTAATGTGATTCATTGAATAGATGTTTTAAATCTGATAAAGTAATAATTATTAGTGAATATTGATTCACCCCCCTCTCAGTATTCCAAGTGTTCAACATGTTTCGTGTTTTCTAACATGTATGCTTGTGTATGTTGTCTTGTTATATTTTATGCATGTGTGTGTTCCTTTTTGCTTATGTTGGTTTTCCATGGGATCTTGGATCCTGGGGGCTTGCACACCCCACCTAGATCCTTAATCATCCTATCTCTTCAATATCTAGACAATTGGACCCCTCTTAACATAGATTTTCTAATTTAGTGTGAGTTTGAGCATAAGTTCATACTCTCACTAAAGTAAGGGCTAAATGTAGCATAATAAATTGTCACCCTTGATGATTTCACACTATTCTTTACCCCCCCCTAAATTATTGAGCCTAATTGACCCCCTAATTTCCTAAATTATGCATTCTATAGTCTATTTTTATCATTTTCCAAGAAATAGCAAGCATTAAACAAATGCATTTATTTAATGTTTTTCCCCCGACACCTAAAATATCAGAAAATAAGGCCAAGATTGGGACGCCCTTGCAGATCTAAGTCCCCCTACTTTTCTAGGATCCAAATTTGAATATGTTGGTGTTTCCATTTTATCATTTGAAATTCAATTTGCAAATGTTAGCTATCGAGATTTAATTTGTGGTAAATTAGAGAAATACCTATAAATACTTAGTTATTGCATCATTTGAAATCTATCTAGAAAAATATTAGAAAACTTATGATCAATACCATTAAGAGAAAGTTAAGAGTAGCATTTCAGAGCTTTATTGCAGCAATTCAAGATCCAAACATAATTTCAAATCTTATTTGATTTTATATGTGTTTATGGTATTATTGTTTGTGAAGGATAACTCTTGTTTTAGGTCTCTAATAAATTCAAGCAATCAAGCAATCAATATCTAAGACCTTGAATTGATTTGTATGACTTTATTCCTTCGAGGAAGCCATTGAAGGGTGGTGAGTTGTAGCACTTTGTTGATTCTCCATTCCTTCCTATCATTTATCCATTTTATCATTGAAATTGTCATTGTCGAAGTGGAAACACTAACACGAGGTTTGACCAAGGTAAGCCCCTAAATGGCACAACCCTTTCCCTCTTTGAATTTCCAAGTTTCAAGTCTAGAGAGGATTGAAATAATTTTGGAGGAAGATCATCCATTGTCACATTCAAAGCCCTATACCTTGTCAACTCACATAAACTCACCTAAAAAATTATTCGACAGTGATCCAAAAAAATTGCAAGCAAGAATTAGGATCTCAGATCTGACATCAAAGGACTGCAAAAGTAGAACATGACACCCCTACAAGGACTCATATTCCCTTGGGCACCACTATCCTCCTATACAAAATTTTTGAAAGTTTGATTGTCACACCTCCATGGTTGAAAGTCAATCTAATCACCTTGTTGATTTGCATCTTAATAAAACCTTGGAAAAAGGCTCCAATTGATCCTAGGTTCTTTGCATTAGACTTAAGATCACTTTTTTCTTTATTTCAGTGAGTATAGCCAATAAGTTTTGACTAGGATTTACAAGATCAATTAGGGGTATCGTCAAGATATACCATAAAGGTACATGACACCTAATCCATAGATTAAAGAGAATAATGCCAAATAGTCGGGAGGAGAGGGTAACCCACTCTCCACCTTCACTTATCTAAGGTGTAAAGTTCTTAAGAGGCTTAGTTTAGATTGATAAGATTCCACTTCTAAGGGGCATGTTTTTCGATTCACCCCCACTCTTTATACTCCATTAGAACATGGGAGTTGAGGTCATTCCCTATAGTGGTCACTTATCTAGGAAAGTTCCCTAAAAAGAAAAAAAATGTCACTTATTTATGATCCTCAAGATCATCATTGGGTGTGAGAGAAGAGCATATGTAAGTAGATCTTGGGGATTAAAAGATAATATTTTATTTTAGAGCCCAAATCCAAATGTGGGAGATTAATTTTAGCTCAATTTCTAATGTGAGAAAGACACACGAACAAGATTGATTGAAGCAATGAAAATAATGTAACTATTTTAGATTTTTTCAAAATTAAGAGTGGTAAGGTGATTGGAGTGAATGAACCTGGAGTCCAACACTAATCTTGAAAAGATAATTTGATGAGGAGCTCCAAATCCACTTTTATTTTGCAACCCTTTGAATTTTAAATCTCTACACACAAAGACTGACAAACAAGCCTAGATAATAAAAGAAAATTCACTCTAAGGTGCAAGAGGAGAGAATACATAAGTACATCTTGTGGATTAAGATAAAATGGTTTGTTTTAAGTCTCAAATCAAGATATGAATGATAAATTTTAAGCCCCAATTTCAAGTGTAAAAACATGCAAAACAAGATAGCCTAAGGAAAACAATGATAGCACCAATGGATTCTTTAGGATTTTAGAAATTATAATAAAACTCTTGTAAAGATCAAAAAATAATCTTATAATGCAATAAATAGATGTTTATAAAAATATATGCTCATCACAAGGTTGTAATTTCTTTTTCTTTTTCATTTTCACCTAGTCAAATTTGATCCAATTATTTTGTAATATTTTTAGTCCCAAATTAAAAATGCAAACAATAAACCCCTACTAAAATTTTGAGATCTTTCAAAAAATACAAAAATGTCTTTAAAATTCCTTAATTTGTGCCCTAAAAAGCATATTTATGGTGAAACCCTAATTTCTAAAGGTTTGATTTTTGGTTGCTATTTTGACCTTAAAAATTAAAATATAAAACATAAACCCCTATTTAATTTTTGATATCTTTGCAAAAATATTTTTTTTCCAAAAAAAATGTTGATTTGCAAATTTAAAACCAGTTTTATGAAAAACCCTAAAATGACAATAACTCACAAAGTATTATTGTTTTTTCCTTATTTGATAATTTAATCATTATTTTAATCTCAAATTAAAACACAAAAGACCCCTATTTTATTTTTGAGATATTTCCAAAAATATAAATATTTTTAAAAAAATCGTTGATTTGTTATCTAAAAAATAAATTTATGAAAAACCCTTAAATGCAAATATTCACCAAATATTGATGATTTAAACTTGATTTTTTAATTGGAGCATCTTGAGATCATCCACAACCTTGGCTAAAAATTGTGTAGAAAAATTTACAGTCGTTTGGAAGATATGATAAAATATTTGAGAAATAGAGTTTTTCCTTCAACCTTCAAAAGTTAGCTCGAATTTTCTTTTTTGCATAAAAGAGCTAAAAACAAGAAAAATATGGTTAGAAAAACCTTCAAAAAAAATATTTAATAGGGATGTGTGTCCCAGCTAGCATGCCAAAATTTGAATGATAAAAATTTGATGGTGACAAATATCAACAATGCAAAACAAGGATGGCAGACTCATAGGTGCGGTGGCACTCTCGTTGGGAAATCAAACAAATCATTGTGTTGAGGCGGAGGATGTGTTTATTAGCATAAAATATGTTGTGGACAAGGACTACTCCAAAATATGGGTTGAAGGTGATTCTTTAAATATCATTGATTATTTGTGTGGCACTCACAAGCCTAGTTGGAATGTGGATGAGTTAATAAAAGATACTATAATTATGTTAAGTTCTTGTGAAGAGACCCACATCTCTCACATTTTTCAAGAAGGAAATTCACTGGCAGATTTTTTTGCCAATGAGGCTGTCAGGTTAAATGAGTATCATGAGTGAGAGGAGGGCTCTCTCCTTCTTGAGAAATCTTGGATCTTAATGAGAAATTATGGCATTGGCTTAGTTGATGTGGTGGCGTCATTTAATCTTTAGGACCAATACCCAACTCACACACTTTGTGGGTTTTGTTTAGCTTGTTGGTTATCAATTGAGTGATTATCACAAGAGTTATATTCTTTTGGTGTTTGAGGAGATGGGTGGTGATAGAAGCATAATTGAGTTGCACTCTTGTGCAAGCTTGGGGAAGAATAAGAAGCTATGGAAGATTCTCAACCATGGGAATTTTATGCCATTTTTACAAAGATTTCATGGGCATGACCCAAACACCTTGGTAAAATTTGTGTCCTACTGGCATAGCCACAAGCTCCAAATAAAGGACCTATTAGTGGATGTAAATGAGTAGCTCATTGCTACTATGACTAGGTTGTCGATGTTTGGTCGTAAGTTCTATAAGGACAAAAAGAGTAATGAGGAAGTGATGGCCCAATTCTTCAAAAATGATGAATGGAAGAAATTGGTTAACCTGCAAAGTTGGGGCTATGAGCGCAAGTCCCTCAAGAAGATATGGGAAAATGTTGTGGAGGTGATAATGCACCATGTGACTTTGGAAGGTAGGTTCACTGCAATCCTTGCTCACCATTTCACTCTTTTAAACCATTTCAGGCATGGGTTGTTTATCTCCTTTCCATTTCTCCTATTATCTTCCATGAAGGTTTCTTTTTATGGACATTTAAAAAATAGGAGGGCTATGATCCTCCATGAGGGTCTTATTCTTTTAATAATGGAGCATATTAAAGCTCTTCTCCCTGCCCCTACTATAAAACGCAAGGAGAATATTCCAAGCAAAGCTTTTGGCTCATCTAGGTTGGATACCAGCATTGCTGAAAATGAGGAGTGGAATCAAGAGGATGAAGAAGGATCCCCATCCCCTATGACTACCTCCTCAAAAAAGAGGAAGAAGGTTATTCTTAAAAGAAATTGGGCAGCTAAGTGCCTTATTCTTTTTGACAATGAGGATAAGGAGGTGGGCTCGGGTGAGTCCTCTCCTAGGAATGTGGAGTTGGTTGTTGTCTAGGGAGAAGTCGAAGGTGGAGGTAATGAGGAGGGTTTGTAGGAGAATGTATTGACTATAGAGGCCAAGGATAAGCCAAGGAGGGCGTCCAAACGCATTGCCAAATTGAAGATCTAGGCATCGAAATATTTAGCAAAGGACACCAAGGTGATCTGTGAGGAGAAGGCTTCTGGTGAAAAGGCAGTGGAAATTGATGACTCCCCAGTTCATAGCACACCCAATGTGGAGCTGGAGGATGAGATTAAGGGTCAATATGAGGAGTATGTTGAGAAGAAGAGTGCTAAGTCAGAGCCTCTAAAGGTAAATCCCCTTTCTGAGGAATTTTCCTATCTTAATGATGATTCTACCTCAATGTTTGAGCTATTGGACATGGCTAGGGCTAGGGCCACTAGAACTTTTAAGTTAGCTAAGTGGACTCTTCAATATTTTAATAAGATTAACATTAAAATAATGGGTTTGAAGGAGAACTTGAAGAATATTCTGAAAGGCTCAATGTCAGATATTCTGATCAATAGAATTGTGGACCTTGAGGGTTCCTTCCATGAATTCAAATCTCTGTGTGAAGAACAATTGGCTAGTTTAGAAGCCAAGATATTGGATACTAATGTAGACATAAAGAAGCTTCTCCATGTGTGTTACATTTTAGTGAAGAACAATATGGACTCTTTGGAAGTCCTATTCCATAAAATTAGGGAGCTCAGGGAGGACCAAATTTATTTTTCTGAATTGATGGAGAAAGATCACTCGACCAAAGGTAAGGGAAATTTTTTTGCGAAAGATGATAAAGGCCCTATTGTTAGAGGGTCTGTTGAATGGAAGAATTCCTTTGAAGCTAAGAAGAAAGAGTTGTTGGACATGATTGAAGTGCATAAGAGCCAGGAGCTTGAGGTGGCCAACACCTTAAGCAGTATGAAAAAGTGTTATTCTCTCTCTCTTTTGTCTACTGTTTGTTTCCTAGTGGGTCTCAATTTTTTCCTGTTGGTTTATTGTTTTGTTGTTGTTGATTGTTAGCTTTTTTTCTCTTGTGCAACACTCTCTTTGTTTTTTATTCTGGGTTTTGGTCTGCTGTTGATATCTTATTGCAGTATCTTTTTAGCAACATTTTGTATCTTAAGTTGTAAAGGTTTTTGGGTCCCTTCAAAACCTATTTTTCTCGTATAATAAAAAATAATGTAAAACTCACACTCTCAATATCACACAATAAAGTTTGAGATATTAACTCAAAATATAGAATTTAGATAACAAGAAAAATTATCATAGCTAATATCTTGATGTGCTCCATTGTTGGTTTCTCTTCAAATTAAAAAACTATGACAGAACAATAATGATAAATTTTCAAACATAAATGATAACTATGCTTGATAAATGACAATGATAATGCTTGGAAATGCTTTCAAATTCTTGACAATTTTTTTGTTGGGAAAGTTTGATCATCTCGGAGAAACATCCAAGAATAGTAGTGCCTTTGGTAATTTTTAATTTCAATAGATTGCCTCAAAGAAACATAAAAATATGTCACAAAGTGGAATCGGACATAGTGCATTTCCCACATAACCCTTCTGAGAGAAACCCATGCAAATCCAGTTTCAACAACAAGCATTAACAAATTCTAACCAAGAAACATGAAACATGAAGATGAGATAGAACAAACATATTTACGTGGGGAAAACCCTTTCGGGTAAAAATCCCCACCCTCTAAAAGATCTGAGCCATTGTATTATTCAGTAACAAACAAAGTTACAATACAATCCTAGGGTCATAGTCTTTTCACAGAGTTTACATCTTGTTCCATCTAGAGACATACTGGATAGCATAACCGCTTATACAATCTTCACACTACTACAATACTGTCATACAAGACTCAGTGTAGATCCTCTCTCTCATGGACCTCCGATCAACCTCTCGAGTGTTTACAATCCTCACTCTATTACAACACTCTCTCATAGAATACAGAGAAAATTCACATAGAGGGAGGTTTCACATTCGATCCACAAAGAGGTTGAGGAGTCACATCCTTCAGACCAAAGTTTCCTTCTCCTACTCTAGCCCTTGGCTCTCTCTCTCCCATCACTTGGCCCCTTATCGAATGATTTTATACAACCTCAGAACCATTCAACAGGGAAACTATTCAATAGACTTAGACAATGAACAGTTTCCTCAGTGAATAATTGACACATCAGTAGGTTAGTAGAATCATCATTTGTTCAACCGAGTCCACCTTCACTTCCATCAGTCTGGCTTTGTTTATCAGTCACAGTCATGAAGGACACACCAATCTCCAATGTCTCCCTGATGTCTTCATCATCCTAGCATCTCGACCAGGCCTATCAGCAAGAAAATTTCCATTAGAAAGAGTTCATAATGTTACATCGAACACACTTGTCTCCCCAATGTCATTAAGTTTAACCACCTCTCAAACCATCTTTTCAGCTTGAGTCACCCCAATGATCAATAGGAGCACCATTGTCACAAGTTCAGCCTCATCGGCAAGAGAACAAGCATCGGAGAAGGTTTCATCAAAGTCCCAAGTCACACCAATGACCTCATGCTCAGTTGTAGTTCGGAACACCTCATCAGAAAGAGTCACACTGAAAGCACACCCATCGGCTAGACCAACACTGTTGTCATGAGATTTGAATTTCATTCCGACAATTGTGGTCATACCGACAACCATCAAGCATTTCATCGGCGGGAGTCACATCAAAGGAACCGTCAACCAGACATGCTCTGTCATTAAGACTCTTTCAGAAGCTTCATGTCACCCTGACCAAATACCATCAACCAGAGTCACATCGATGTCCAGACCCATCGGCCAGAGTACCACTATCGACAATAAATTGAGATCTCACAACAATAGTTCAAGTCACACCAACCACTCTCGTTGGTAGGATAGACCAAAGGTCACACCAATGTCGAATAGACTTCTATTGTTGGAAGGAGTTAGGAAATTTGCGATCATAGATCAGGTCACACCGACAACCTTCATCGCCAGGACATACCAAAGGTGACACCGATATAGTCATGAAGAAGCTTCACATGAAGAACTCAGATTGGCCAATCATCTCAATGATCAATCTAATCTCATAGATAGTTCAGAATCACTTAAGTAGATCAGCTAGACATCTCAGTGGTCACACTGAAATCACTCTCTTAGAGGTTTAGGCTAGTGGGATTGAGGCACACAATTCCAACAATCTCCCACTTGATGAAGATCACACTGGTACCTCCAAAGCACTCAGGAACTACTAAGATCACGTTGGCACCACCAATTCAGACCCTATTCAACAACATTCAGGAAAACCAACCAACAAGTTTCCACAGATAATAGTCTACCAAACATTTTTCAACAAAATCAAGTATTTGACTACAACTAACTATCCAACATTGCAGCCAATCACAGCCTTCCATGAAACCACATAGACCTCAAACATGCTCTCATGCTCCATTAAGACTTCTACAACAACATCTAAGATTTCCACCATTCAGACAATAATCCATGTCATCCTCCAACATGCCACACATGGAGGAAAGGGTACAAGCCAAGGTGAATATGCACCAATCCAATTAACACAAGAAAAATATCCTAGTGATATCAACAACAAGACACTACCATCACTCCAGAAAACAAGATAGAATATCAACTAGAACAACAACCAAAAATTTGACTGCTCCCATCCAACTGATCAACCCATGTGATTGAAAATAGCACCCACAACAAGTGATAGAACATTCAATCAACCATACCTTGAAGTTATCCATAACAGACAATGCATGCCACCAACATCTCCACCCATAAACCACAGAGAATAGGCTCCATGTGCCAACTAGTCAAAAAATACAAAGCACAACTAGGAACTCCCACTGCATGGGTAATGTCCAGATGAATGCAAACTTGGGATGAGCACATTCAACATGTCTTCATTAACATTCCAGTAATAAGGAACCATCACAAAGGCATACCAAGTCTACTAATAACATTACATAGAGAGTGTAAACATGTAGTTTCAAGGAACCATCCACAATGATATGCACAACCTATAAATACAACTCTCACAACAAGTCTTCACATCTTTCCCAAGTTCTTTACATAGACAACAAAGGAAAGAGATAGAGAACAACCTCAAACCAATGTAATGTGAAACCAAGCATCCAGGAAGAGAACCAAGACCAAGGAGAAAAACTCTGCATATCATGAACCTATAAAAAATCCTCCTACATACACCTCTAAATGCCAACTATTTCAAGTAAGATCTTCTTTACATCCCCAATAGGAAATCCTTAACAACATCCAACCATATGAATATAAGCTTCTTAAAGAAGATCAAACTAATCCATTTTGCATCTCAGGAAATCAGCCCACTACCATCCCCTATGACCATCATAGATGAAAATACAAACCCAAGGAGATAAACATGCTACCCATCTCTCGCAATGAATCATCTAGAACCATCTAACAACAGCTCAAGATCCATGTTAATGAAAGAAAGCATAAATCACCTTAGAGAAACAATGGGAAATACCTCTCAAGTGATAAGTCATCGAGCAGACCAAGAGTGGGTAATGAGAATGCTTCTCCAAGATATGCAAGTCATCATGACTAATCCAAGAGAAATCTCCTCGTAGGTCTCTATTGAACTCATGTCCAACCAAGGTGTAGGCTTCTCAGACTTTATGTTGAAATATCATCAAGAGCAACCATCAAATACAGCCTCACCTCATTGCTTCATGTATCCATGAGTACTAGAAAACAATCATCTTGTACCAAACTCCAAATGCAGCACAATAATATCATGAAGTATCAAACAAATGATCAAACACTCAATACACAAAGAATTACCAGACCACTATCAAAGCTCCAATCATCTAAATCAGGAACTTATCATGACAACATGATCTTACCATCCCCTTTAGGAGATCCCATGCTCCAAGTGAACATACCATGATCTCAAGAGAAATGCATCATGCCAAAACTCCAAATGCAAAAACAAGAGTATATCATGACATAATAGCAGCATACTCTAAACCAAAATCACCTGTCAAGCACCACCAACACCTTAGCCAAAGACTCCAAACATCCTTCATGGCTCCAAGACATTGCACATCCTCAAATAGTGTTCCTACAAATGCGATAGAACCCTTCCGCAGCAACAGGATCAAAGAGTTCCTCGTAGAAGCATCTGCAACACTAAAGAAGATTATTCACCACATAGTGATGAATTTCCAGTCATTGTTAAAGCTCCCACTGAACAGTGATATCAACCTTTCCAAGCATCATGACCACCAATCTTTGAAACATAAAAGAACTTTCAAGTCCACAAACATATAGTTGTACTACTAATTATCCCAAGTGAAA
The DNA here is from genome assembly GCA_007115665.2 of Sequoiadendron giganteum. NCBI lineage: Eukaryota > Viridiplantae > Streptophyta > Pinopsida > Cupressales > Cupressaceae > Sequoiadendron > Sequoiadendron giganteum. Next base: position 284,470,748 of record CM021107.1, on the reverse strand, counting down.
CCAAGATCTCATAAGTAAGGAGATTCATCATGCTACAGGACTCCATAAACAAATATCCAGGGACTCACTTGTCATCCATCCTATCAATCCTGAAACAACATGCCAATGCAAAAATTACCACAAACAAGGCCAACTAATGAAATCCGCAACATCAATAAATCAAACCTGGTGGATATAGATAGTCGACATCCGAGTCATCCCTCTACAAATGAATGAGTGGCCAACCCACACACCTGCATAACTCATAGATCCAATCAATGAAACATGCAAACTCATTATCAAATTAGTAATCATAAACCAATATATCAAAGAAGATAACCATGTAGACACCAAGACTCCAACACCAGATCATGACCAAATCCAATTTTCCAAACATGTCCACAACAAGCACCATAGTCTAGGAATCCATCAAGAAAACAACAATTTTTCTTGACCATGTAAAACCTGCAAAAAAAATCATAGAACATGCAAGTACAACACATCCTTAAAAAGAACAGTAGTTTAGGAACTCCAAGCCTATTTCAAACCAACTCCAAAACCACCAATTTGCACATGCGTCTGAGAAAGAGATAGGCTATTTCAGAATTTTTCAAATCATCTAATGATTAACTCCATAACCTTCATGCATTCGAGGTTAACAGAAAAAAATGTCTTCCAACACCAGGTTACACTACCCAGCATAAGCACTCTCTTCCATGGCTGAGAAACAACACAAGATTCTCCATATCACCAAGGAGCCTATCACACAGACACCCAATATGAAATCTTTGTTGCAACACAACCACGAAGGAGAAAATTCCACCTCATGCATTAGGGTTATACTGCTACCAACTAGGAGACACATATCAATTCAACATAACCAGCTCCTTTTTCTCCATCTTCACCACCCTTCATGTTGTGTGTTGTCTCTGAATACCACAAAACTTCCACTCACCAAAATATTGGTATATTAGACAATTCCTCCAAATTTCCTCAATCCTGACAGACTAAGAAATATTCAAGAGAAATACCCAAAACCGACAACACCAAGAAATCTCACATGTCAGCACATGCAAGCCACATGTGATTCCATGCAAGTACATGCAACTCACAAACCTACACATGCAAACAAATCTCAGATCCTTTCTCTGATACCACTTGTTGGGAAATTTTGATCATCTGGGAGAAACCTCCAAGAATAGTAGTGCCTTCGATAACTTTTAATTTCAATAGATTGCCTCAAAGACACTTACGACTATGTCACAAAGTGGAATCAAACACAGTGCATTTCCCACATTAACCATTTTGAGAGAAACCCATGCAAATCTAGTTTCAAGAACAAGCATTAATAGATTCTAACCAAGAAACATGAAACATGAAATATGAGATATAACACACAGATTTACGTGGGGAAAACCCTTTTGGGTAAAAAACCCCACCCTCTAAAATATCTGAACCATTGTATTATTCAACAATAAATAGAGTTACAATACAATCTTAGGCTCATATCCTTTTCACAGAGTTTACATATTGTTCCATCTGGAGACATACTGGACAACATAACCCCTTATACGATCTTCACACTGTTACAATATTGTCATACAACACTCAGTGTAGATCCTCTCTCTTATGGACCTCTGATCAACCTCTCGATTGTTTACAATCCTAACTCTGTTGCAACACTCTCTCATAGCATACAAATCAGATTCACATAGAGGGGGGTTTCACACTCGATCCATAGAGAGGGAGAGGAGTCACATCCTTTATACCAGAGTTTCCTTCTCCTGCTCTGGCCCTCGGCTCTCTCTCCTAGCACTTGGCCCCTTATCGAAGGATTATGTACAACCTCAAAACCATTCAACAAGGCAATTGTCGAATAGACTTGGAAAAAAAATAGTTTCCTCAATGAACAATTGACACATCAGCAGGTCAGCAAAATCATCATTCATTCAACCGAGTCCACCTTCACTTCCATTAGCCCAACTTTGTCTATTGGTCACAGTCATGAAGGACACATCGATCTCCAAAGTCTCCCTAATGTCTTCATCATCCTAACGTCTCAACTAGGCCTATCAACAAGACAATGTCCATCGGCAAGAGTTCATAATATTACATCGAACGCACTTATCTCCCTGATGTCACTAAGTTCAACCACCTCTTGAACCATCTTGTCAGCCTGAGTCACCCCGACAATCAACAGGAGCACCATTTTTACAATGTCAACCTTATCAGAAAGAGAATAAGCATCGAAGAAGGTTTCACCGAAGTCCCAAGTCACACTGATGACCTCACACTCAGCTACAGTTGGAACACCTCATCGGCAAGAGTCGCACTGAAATCACACCTGTCGGCCAAACCAACACTGTCACTGTGAAATTTTAATTTCATTCCGATAGTTTTGGTCATACTAACGACCATCAAACATTTCATCGGCAGGAGTCACACCAAAGGAATAGTTAGCTAGACATGCTCTGTCATTAAGACTCTTTTAGAACCTTCATGTCACCCCAACCAAATACCATTGGCCAAAAGTCACACTGATTTCTAGACCCATTGGCCAGTGTACCACTATTGACAACAAACTAAGATCTCACAATGATAGTTCAAGTCACACCAACCACTCCCATCGGCAGGACAGACCAAATTTCACACCGACATCGAACAGACTTCTATTGTTAGAAGGAGTTGTGTCGATAGATCAGTTCACACCGACAACCTTTATCGCCAGGACATACCAAAGGTCACAACAATATGGTCATGAAGAAGCTTCACACAGAGAACTCAGATCGGCCAGACATCTCAATGGCCACACCAATCTCATAGAAAGTTCAAGATCACTTAAGCAGATCAGCCAGACATCTTAGCGGTCACACCGAAATCGCTCTCTTAGAGGTTTAGGCTAGTGGGATTGAGGCACACAATTCCAACATTTTTATAATCAATGAATGATTGATAATGTGTGATAATGCTTGAATACTTGAATGCTTGATAATAAGAGTGCTAGGGGGATTTGACAATAAAAGCAATAGGGAGATTTATATGAAATGAAAACTCTTTATTTATATGCTTCACTTAACATTTGGTCAGTGGTGGAGATTGATTTGCAAGATCAATGGATAAGAAAATTTAAGATAGGGTAAAATCCAAATTTTGAATTTTAAAGAAGGAGAAAATTAAATAAATAAAATTTATTTGATTCAAATGATAGCTTGGATAAATAAATAAATATTTATTTATTTATTTTAGAAGAAAATATTTAATTTAAATAAATTACTTTTAATTTATTTTAAAAGGGGGTTTTGGCTAAAATAGAGGAAAATATTTAAGGTAAATAAACTATTTTTAATTTATTCAAAAAAGGAGTGTTAGCTAATTAAATATTTTTTGAATTATAGAGGATCAAAGATAAAATGAATTTAATTTTAAATAATATTAGAGGAAAAATGATAAGAGATGAATTAATTAATTAATTAAAAATTATTTGATTAATATAGATATGATAAAAAGATTAAGATAAAAAAAAAATTATTATTATGGATGAAGAGATGAAAATATTAGCTTAATTAAATAATTAATATAGATAGAAGAAATGATAAAGATAGTGATGAAATGACAAGAAGATGAAAATGCATTAGTCATTTTTAGTTGTCTACAAGTGCAACAAGATAGAGGAATAGAATAACTAAACTAATCTAACAAAAACTACTCTACACTGGTTTAAATATAATTTAATTTAAAATTAAATTAAAAAATCTACACCTAAAATCTTAAATAATTAAAAATGTAAAATTAACTAATATTGATAGTAAATTTATCCTCGAGGACCCAAGTGCAAAGTATCTACTCCCTTTTGAACTTTGTACAATCCTTTTGATGCAAGAAAGGTAGGAAGCCTAAACAAAAGGGATAAGGAAGCATAAAATAAAAGTGGATATTGATGTTGTGGTTCATTTTAAAGCATTGAAATTGATAGTAATTGTAGAAACCTAAAAAAAAATTAAGCATATCACACATATTTTTTACACCATTTTCCTCATTATCACTCTAAATCTTCTATTTTAATTAAATAAAGGTCAATTATTTAGTTAAATTCACGTTATTCTTCTATTAATTGAATAATTAAGATTATTTGATTAATTCATCATTTTAATACTAATAATCCCTCTTGATTAAATAATTCACAATTATTTAATTAAAAATCTTAATTCCCCTCATCCCACAATTGAATGATTTTCATAATTGTTTAATTGGCTAACTTTTTTCCAACTCTCCAACTTGCATAAAGAATATTTCCTAAAGAATATTCCCTTTTCAAATTCAAATTCTTCCCTCCAATTCAAAATATCTCCAACCTATTTCCATGAAATTGGGGATATTTTGGGCTCTCATGAATCCTCAACCATTGATCCTCCTTGATCCTTACCCATCTCCTTGATTTCTTCTCATCAATTGATCCTCATTTTCAATCTTGACTGTTGATTAGAATTCCCAAAATCTATAAAACCAAGCCTTTCAAACATGAATTTCATTTGCAATCCTCATAAGCATAGGCACTCTCTAAAATCCTTGAGCATTTTAGAGTCTATTTTATGAATCACATCCTCCCATATTAAGCTTTTACAACATGGATTATGCATTCAATTGAGAAATCCACATCACAATTATGCACCAATCCACAATGGGATAAAAGGTTTGCACTTCCTAGTAATTTAATTGCTTTGATTTTATGTTCAATTCTTAGATTAAATCATTTCTATGTCTTTGCAAATGGTTTTCATTGAATATGGGTTTGAATGATCTTAATTTCATAAGTTCTTAGTGTTTTTAGATACTAATTGCTTATTCCATGATCTCATTCATGCTTACTTACCCTATAATATTTTGGCATTCCTAGTGGGACCCATGCCTCATATTTAATCATTTTTGTGGAGTTTTTGTCAGCCTTGCCGGTTACAGAGACAATGTGATTCTTTTGTTTTGAATGTGCAACACCTTTGTCAAAGCTCGACCCATTTGCAACTCAAATTTTGGCGCCTTTGTTTAAATCTTGACACATCTGACTTTTATGTTTTATTTGTTTACAGGAAACAATGTAGTGCCTTTATCAAAGGGTGATGCCTTTGTAGATATTCATAACATATGTATGTCAATAGTCCAATACGTTTTCCAGAAATTCATGCCTCTTTTCTAACTTCTTTCTATTTTTTGACACATCAGTGCAATGCCTTTGTAGGAATATTGATGCCTTTGCAGAAGGTTGGTGTCTTTGTACACTGATAATGTCACACATTTGTTTTGAAGTGTGACCCCTTCGTAAGGAAAATAATTCTTCTATTTGTTAAGGTTTTTAGTTTAATTTTGAATTCTTTACTTTCACTAACCTTTAACAATATTTTGTTTTCTTGATTTTATCTAACATTTTACAACACGTGGAAATTGGTGGAGGAAGATTTAGTATTCAAAACTACTGACATTTTTAGTTGTAGGTTTTTTGGATTTAATCTAGGACTCACATTTATATTTGGTGCATTTAAAATATATCTCATATTTCAATTGGCGCATTAAAAATGAACAACACAAATCTAATTTTCCCTTGTTGTACTAAAATTGAACAATACAAACCTCATACTTCATTTTGGGCTTAAAATTAAACATGCAAATCTCATTTTATTTTGGTGCACCTAAAATTGAACAAGAACCATCTCACATTTTATTTTAGTGCACTTAAAATGAATTATTTGATGTGTTTGGTAAGTCGATACGTGTGTATGATCTTTCCTTGTACCTAGTGTGATCTTGGAAATCAGAAACACCATTTATTTGTAATCTATTTGTACACCTTGAGGTATAGTGTTGTGTATTTTCTCCCCTCATGACTCCTAAGAATGATCTTGGGGACCAAAATCAACACTATTTTTTTTTATTTCAAAGTAGGAGACTTGCTTGGGGGCCTCATCACCCTAATTTCTGATCTCAAGCACATTTTTTGATGGGTTATATAAAGGGGGAGAACAAAATTTATACCCCAAGGAGTATCTAGCATCCTTCAAGCCAAGCATCGTGACCCTCGATCTATTGAGACATGTATAGGTGATGAGAAGAGGAGACCCCTCTCAAATCGGGCATACTGGAATATCTCTCTATTCACGATAGACCCCTACTATGAACTTGTAAAATCTAGAAGCCTAAGAGCCATTTGTTAACTATCAGTTTATAGTGGTGCAATATACAAGGATCAATACATAAAGTTACTCACGATTTATTTCCCTTTGTTGAGGTGACTATTATTCCTTGTTATGATATTTTCCTTTCAAGGTGAGAGGTGTCAAGGTGGTACATGACCTTGGAATACTCTAGTCACTCATTCATTATGAACGTATAGCTTCGGTAGGTGGGCCCACTGATAGGTTCAATTAATAGCTAGTTTCCTTTACTATTTTATGCTTCTATACTTTCATCTGTTAAGTTTCACAAATATTACCAAGACTTTATACATATTTTATATGCCTTGCATACACTTTAAAGTAGACTTGAGCATGTGGAAATATAAATGAGTTATGTTGATATATGCTTGTATGAATGCATGAATGTCTATGGGATTTAGTATGTTTCTATGTTTAATTATGATTGTTAATAATGTGGATGCCTTAGGAATGAAACTAGCATCTTGCAACAAGAAATATTGTTAACCCATAGCCATAGGTTTTCTAACCCATAGCATAAGGACTTTGGATGGTTATGGGGGAGAGGTCAAAATAGCCAAAGCATGAGACTTCTAGTAGAGAGAAAAGGTGATCATTCGATGATCAACTTGAGTCACCACATTATACTTTTTTCTCATCAAATAAGACTACTAGAAGAAGTCTATTTTTAACGAGACTAATTCATGATGTGATTGTCCTCAAGAACACATATTTGTCATGGTATTTAACCTTTAAGCACATAACTCTAAATTATTTTCTCCACTCCTTCTTCACATATATTATTTTCTATAATTTGACGAAGTCCTCTTCCCATCTTTAAGGAAGATTCGATGGCTACTTTATGAATCTATTTTTAGTCCTAGAAGAATAAAAATCCTCGCATACCCCCTATATAGTTGGATCTATTGTTGAGGAGTAAATCTAGATGCTAGTTTTTTATCATTATTTTTCATTTGCTAATTGTTAGCTAGTTTTATGTTACGAGTTACATCAATAGATATGTGTGATCAAATAAGAAATCTCTTGCAGATTGTTGTTGGATTGTATGTAAGAGTTCAAATTTTTTATGCAATAAAGAGAATTAGTTGATATCATGAATTTTTGAGTAAGCAAGTAGGTGTTGAAAACTTCTATGGAAGAAACAACTCAAGCAAGGGCCACTTGAGGTACTGCTACTCCACTTCATTTCATGTTATTAAATTAAATGATGCATTGTTGAAATCAATTAACTAGTTTCTATTTATATTCATGTGTAATTCATGAATTTCATTCTATAGTTTTGAATTGAATTTTGTAGCTTCATGTTGGTTTTATACTCTAGAGGAATTAATTGCAGTTCTTTAGTAATTGACAGATATAGTCTTGAGTGTTAGGTACCTATAGCATAAGGTAGCAATTTATATTTATTTCCCCTGTTTTATGAATTCACATTTCATTTCATTTTCCATATTTTGCAGTCTTTTGAACATGTATAATTTCCTATACTCCATTGATCTAGGATGTGTCTAGGATCCATGAATGCATATATTGTGCCAACACTATCTAAAGTTTATGAGTCCTTGGTTGATAATTAAATGAAACCTCTTGTGAAAGATGAACTATTTATTTTGGAATTCATCCTCTGAGCTATGTGTATACCTAGTAACACCAAGTTGATTAGACATTAGAGAGGCCCTAAATTTTTGACATGATTTTTGGGGATGGTGCTAAGTTTCGGATTCTCCTATGTATTTTCAATTCCTTTCAAGCTTTTAAAGTTTAGCAATTCTATTTTCAACATTAGGGTAAATAGGTTTTAGCTATCAAACAACAACACAAGTTACTAATAATGTGTAGGAACCGTTGATCTAAAGAGTCACAACCATTGTATGTAGAGGTAGTGAGATGCTCTAGGAATATTTCTCCCCTCAAGACATGAAGAATTAGAAGAAACTAGTAAACACAATGAGAAGAACGAGGGAAACCTCAAAGATGAATCATCCCTTACACTAGTACCTACACCAACCATAGATGATACTTACTACATACATGTAAGTATCATGGGTGATGCAGCAATAGAAGATCCACCAGAGCATGTATTTTTTGAATTCCCTATAGTCAACCAGGAAAGGGTTGTTGCTTTGAACAACATACCTCCTTCAAAATTGTCTATCTTTTATGGGTTTGATATAGAGGATCCAAACACCTTTATTTTTGAGTTTGATGTTCTATGTCAAAGTTATGACTACACCACGGATTCTCATATACTCAAATTGTTTCCAGCTACACTGAAATATGTTGCTCTGAGATGGTTCATGGGGTTGGGAAGAGATGATGTTCCCAATTGGAATACATTGAAGATAAAATTCCTAGAGAAATATCAAGATTACTACAGAGACATAGATAGAAAGAGGGATGAAATCTTCAGGATGTCATGGAAAGAAGATGAATCATTGGAAGATTATGTTGAGAGGCTTAAGTTCTACCTCAAGAAATCCCATCAAAATAGACTCTCTAATGAATTCCTGAAATTGGTACTCTTAAGAGGAGTTTATGAGGATTGTATGGATTCCCTCAACCTCATTGGGGTAGGGTACATCTCATAGTTACCCTTTGAAGATATTTTTAATTTCTTTAGAAACTATTCCAAGTCTTTCATCAAGAAGACAAAGGGAGACATGACATCTTTTATCAACAAATTATCCAATGAAGTCTCAAGGGTGGAGCTAAGTAGTCTTCTATAAAATATCAAGGAGGAAACAATTAGCCAATTGGCTACACAACTAGATAACCTTCATAATAAGAAAAATAAAGAAGTATAGGCATCCCTCACAGATATATTATCCACATTGTCGCTAGAACAAGATTAATTGCAAGTGCAAGAAGTTGGCTAGTATTTCTTAGGACAAGCAAGAGAAGCTATAATTTCATGCTCTAGAAGATGAGGAAGGTCAAGTGTTCTACATAGATCAACGAAAACCATGGAAACCAAGACAAGGTATGCCTCAAGACCCCTTGACCTATAATATGTCATTTACAAATAATAATGCAAACTTCCCAAATTGGTACCCTCAATCTTGGACCAATGTGCAAAATTCACAATGGCCAATGCTCCAAGCCTCTAATTGGAATCAACAATAGAAAGGTATCTAGTGTTTTCATATGGATTGTAAGTATTTTCATTGATGGCAACCTAAATGGAAACATAAGTCATGCATCCGGTCCGCAGTCTAGTTTTAGTATCTACTGGTTGAATAGGGTGAAGAACAGGGCATCTGGTTATAAGTATAAAAGTTGATATATATATCTCACTGGTCTATTATTTTGTGTTGTGGACCCCATACAAATTATTTTTGATGTTTGGAATACCTTGGTGAAGTATTTTTTTGATACACATTCGCTGGTACGCGATCTAGGAGATCTGGTGCATTAATTTGTTGGTTGTCTATGCTAGAAGGCCGACCTAGCGAGTATAGTAATCACAGATCTATAAGGAGTAATTAATTAAATGATTTCATGCTCGATTATGTTTTTTAGGTCCTCTCTTTTTCTTAACCAACTTTGGATGATGCACATAAATATTTAGTGGTGGATCTGGTTGACAAGTTGAAAAGAACTTAATGTTTTACAAAGTCGACTGATAGATGAATAAATCTTTGGTAGTGGGTATATATAAGATTGGTTTTATCATTTTGTGTGTGTCATATGAAAAAGAAGTATGCAAAAATGAGTGTAATGTGAAAATCAAAAGAGAAATAGTGAAGATGTTGGATTTGTGATGTGAATTGAAGAGCAGAGAAGAGCACAGAGAAGAATCAAACTGTCGATCTAGAATTCAATCTGTGAGCTTCTATAGAACTGTAACCTAGCATAAATAGATGCTATCATCTTAGTTCAATCTTTAGATGGTTTTAATCTGAACTCTTGTAAGGCAGTGAGCCTTCCCTTTTGAGTAGTGAGCTCTAGGTAGTGTGTCTGAATTCAAGTGCATTCTATTTTGTAAACATTTATATTTGAGTACTCAAATTGTGGATTAACCTCCATCGTGGTTTTTTCCCTAATAGGATTTCCATGTAAAAATTTGTGTTATGGTGTTATGAATGTTTCTTTTGAATGCTTTCATCTTTCTTTTAATGTAATGACATAATGGTTTAAGTTTCAGAGTAATAAAAGTTAAGATTTTTTGAACATTGATTCACCCCCCCTCTCAGTGTTCCCTTGAGTCCAAAAATTGGTATCAAAGCATAGTTCCTCTGAAGAAGTTTAGCAACTTGAGGTGGATCTTGGAATGTGATGGAATCTGGTAGTCTTTAGCAACAGGTTTTGGTGGCACTTGATGACCTTGATCAATCTAAAGAAGAAGTAAAGGAATTAAAAGAAAATCTTAGGGATGTTGAGAAATTCATTCAGTCATTGAAAGATCAGATTGTTAAATCCAAGGAGAAAAGAAAGGATCTTTGTGATCAGATACAGAGAAGGAGAACAAAATAATGGATGATGCTCACTTGAATCAAACCTTGAAGGAAATACCTAAAGAATGTGAAAAGCTTTCCAGAGATAATACAAACCTAAAACATGAGATGGAATCTATGATGATGAAGATGACTAAAGAGATTGAAAGGAAGAAAAATGAGGAAAATATTGCTCAAACCCTGAAAGAGAAATTTGATGAATGCAGTAGAATAAATGGGGTACTCACTTAGTTGGAAAGTGAATTACACAGATTCAAAAATAATGAAGAACTTGGTAAGTAGAAAACTACTCTTAGGAATGATCTTGTGATTGAAAATGAGTACAAAGAAAAGTTTAAGATCAGTTCAGTGAAGCTTGATGAGCTAACTCAAGGACAAAAGAGTGGAAATGATAAGAGATATATTGGATATGAAAAAAGGAGAAAGTTCTAGATTAGGACAAAATAATTTCAGACAAAACAAAGATGGAAGGTATCTGGTAAGACAACCTAATGATCAAAAGTTTAATGGATATTGTTTTTCTTGTAAAAAGTTTGGTCATATGGTTGCTTAGTGTAGAAGTAATATGAAGTCAAGATTTTCATCACCCTCTAGTCAGTGTTTCAATTGCAAAAAGTTTGGTCATAAATCCATCGAATGTAGACATGTGTTAAGAAGGAATGTTGAATATTATACATGTGGAAAATTTGGGCATGTTGCTAATCAATGCAGATCAAGAAGGAGCCATTGGAATGATTGGTCAGGACAAGAAATCATTGTGTGCTACAACTGCAATAAGTATGGTCACATTCCAAAATTTTGCAGAAACAAAAATGCAGACATAAGAGGTTTGGTATAAAGAGGCTGAAACATAGAGAAAAATGATAAAGGGAAAGAAAAAGTGACTACAGATGAAATCAGAGATTAGATGAAAAGGACATGGGTAAGGAAGAATGATTGTGATGCTGGAAATGGTTCCATATCGGAACCTGCTTTTGGTAATTGATTTTAGGCCACTGGCCTAGGGGGAATCTTTCAAGAAAATCTTTCCTCCCTTGTCTATGATGGTACCGAAACAGAAAGAATAGTCAAGAAGGTGTATTTATGGTGTACAAAGGTCTTTGATAACTTTCAAAAAAAGAATTCAAACAATTCATAGGTCCGCAGAAGATCTTTCTATAGTTGTTTGAGAAAATAGAGTATCCATAAAACTTAGGGCGAATGCATTTATTGCACATGTGTAAACTATAAAAGTCAAGTTGGAATCGTCATTTTTCACTTTGCATTGAAGAGAAGAAGGAGAGCACTCGATAGACAGATTTCAAAGCAATGAAATTGATTCATCTGCAATTCTCAAAATCTATAAGATATTTTAAATTATTCTAGAAATCTTCATACAATTTGGTGTGCGGTTGCAAACCCAAAATATGAAAATAAAATAGAACAAATCAAAGGCTCGATCATTCTAGATGAATATAATAGTGCAAAGATTAGGTCTATGAGGAATTTGTTACTACCTAACGAATTGAGGCAATCGACCAAAGCTAAACATAGAAATTTGGATATTTGGAATGAGTTTTTGTACTTTGAGAATGCGAAATTCATAAAATTCATCTTGAGCAAATTATATGATGATATTTTAAATTTGGACAAACCCTACATCATTTCAAAGGAGGTAATTGAGAATTTGTTTGGATTATGCAAACTCGGAGATGTACCAAGGAAGAAATCTATTTGAAACAAAGAGGTTGAAACCCTAACCGAAATAATTGGAGATCAAAGGGCACTGATAATTGCGACAATCAAGAATCTTGTTACAAAGTGCATTGCACATGGGATAACATACAAAATCTTATACAAAAATTGAGATGGTGCTACATCGGTTGGCACAGTCTACATTTCTCACAAGATGATAATCGAAGGTCGAGACTTTGACCTGTGTGGGTTGATAAAGGATCAACTAATGGAGAATGTGAAATTGACAAAAGAAAAAGGCTACCCTTTCAAGTTCAGTACCTTGATCATATGCCTAGTAATGTATTTCTTGAATTGTTTGTCAAAAATCGACAATGTGGTGGGGAAGGCAAACAAACCAATATGAAAACAAATATATTCATATTCTAGAAGCTTGGTTAATTGGGATATAGAATTTGAAATTTTCTTTAAGAATGTGCTTGCAAAGTGTGGTTCAGTCAATATTTTTCGTTTTGATAAGAACAATTGAAGTTGGTTCCTCTTTTGGTGGCATGGATAAAGGACAGAAAAGAGGTAAAGAAATTGTTGAATATAGCTCTCCAGAATGAAAATTTCCTAGAATTGAGGGAAACGATAAAGATAAGGAAATTTTTGATATTCCAGATAAAGATTTTGATGAAGAAATTGAGAAAAATGAATCAGAACAAGAAAAAGTCAATGAGGAAGAAGATGATCTCTCAAAAGAAAGAAGGTGGAATGCAGAAGATCACTAGGTTATGGTCTGTTAGACCATCATATGATCAATACATGATCCTAAGTGTATTGAATACTCACGTTGAGCATTGCAAGATCAAATTATAAAGCTTGCAGAACATTTTGCCTAATTAAATGATTGAATGCAGTAAAGAGACATTAAATTCTAAAGCTCAAGAAAAGGAAGCTGGTGAAGTTATCTCTCATTTGAAGGAGTAATTTAGACTATCCCTTTCCAAACTAAAGAAGAAAATGAATGAATTGAGATAGTGCATAAATTCATCTAACAATATCTACAACTATTGCATCCGCTAGCCCCATGCTATTAGTAATTACAAAGAGAAATTGGAACAGATTGAAACAAAGTTGAATAGTATTGGGAAAAGCTTTGACATGTTTTAGAATTAGGAGGGCACCATCAGAAAAATAATTTGGGAGTTACAGTCAAAACACACAAAAATTCAACTCTCCAAGAACACACTTGTTGATACCTTTTGGAAGGTAAAGGATCTAACCGAATGTAGATTGAAGTAGATGGTGGAAATACTAAGGAATGGTGAGAAACTAGAAGAAGTAATTACAATTCTAGAATCCTTAACTAAAATTGTTAACAAGAACATCCAAGAATAATAGTCTAATCATTATCATTGGAATCACAATAGATTTCTAAAACAAATTCCTTCCGGAAGTGAAGAAAAACCATAAGATAATCTTCTAAATGTAGCAATTAACTGTTTTCAAGTTTTTGAAGTTTTGATCAAAGGGGGAGAACTATCAGCATATATGTGTTAAATTTTGAATCTTTGAGGATTTTGAACACGTGTTTTGTCACTATCTTGTCAGTATCACTTTTTTTCTTGTTGGCATATGGCTTCCATGCTTTTTCATTGATGTCAAAGGGGGAGAGAATGCAGTGAAAAATTCCTTATAAATGCCTTATAAATCTTAGGGGGAGAAAGTGCAGCAAAAGTTTGGCAGTATACCTAAAATGATTCTGACACTTAGTCATTTTTCACTAAGTGTTTCCATCTATGCCAAAGGGGGAGATTGTTGGCATATGTCTTGTAAGTGTTATCAGTGATGGAAACCTAAGTCATACATCCGGTCCACAGTCTAGTTTTAATATCTACCAGCTGAACAAGGTGAAGAATAGGGCATCCGATTATAAGTATAAAATTTGATTTGTATATCATCGGTCTATTATTTTGTGTTTTGGACCCCATACAAAGGATTTTTTATGTTTGTAATACCTTGGTGAAGGATTTTCTTGATACACATTCACTGGTACGCGATCTAGGAGATCAGGTGCACTAATATGTTGGTTATTTGTGCTAGAAGTCTGACCTGGCGAATATAGTAATCATGGATGTATAAGGAGTAATTAATTAAATTATTTTGTGCTCGATTATGTTTTTTTAGGTCCTCTCTTTGTCTTAATTGACTTTGGAGGATGCACATAAAGATTTAGTGGTGGATCTGGCCGACAAGTTGAAAAGAACTTAATGTTTTATAAAGTTGATTGATGGATGAATAAATATTTGGTAGCGGATATATATATAAGATCGGTTTTATCGTTTTGTGTGTTTCATATGAAAAAGAAGTATGCGAAAATGAGTGTAATGTGAAAAATCAGAAGAGTAATAGTGCAAATGTTGGATTTGTGATGTGAATTGAAGAGTAGAGTAGAGCAGAGCGAAGAGAAGAATCAGTCTGTAGATCCAGAATTTAATCTATGAGCTTCACCGAAACTGTAACCTAATATAAATAGATGCTATCATCTTAGTTCAATATTCATATGGTTTTAATTTGAACTCTTGTAAGGAAGTAAGCCTTCCCTTTTGAGCAGTGAGCTCTAGGCAGTGTGCCTGAATGCAAGTGCATTCTCTTTTGAAAACATTTATATTTGAGTACTCATATTGTGGATTAACCTCCACCATGGTTTTTTCCCCTAATAGGGTTTCCAAGCAAAAATCTGTGTGTTATGGTGTTATGAATGTTTCCTTTGAATGCTTGCATCTTTCTTTTAATGTAATGACAGAATGGCTTAAGTTTCAAAGTAATAAAAGTTAAGATTTGTTGAACATTGATTCATCCCCCCCCCCCTCTCAGTGTTCGCTTGAGTCCAACATATAGCCACCATAAAATTACCAAGGACCCAATTACAATTCCCAATGTCTTCCCCAACAAAACTAATGGGCACCACAATGGCAAAGAAGCCAACAATGGCAAAACCAAAATTAAAATTATCAACAGCTACAACAAAAAAACATAATTTCAAACCTATTAATATGTGTACCAACACCACCAAGAGAACCTCAATTTATAGCACAACCTACACCTAACCTAAATAATAAGCCTATCCAACAGGATTATGCTAATGACACCATACAATACCCCACTTATGGAGTTGAGATGAGTGATGTCCACCTCAAATCATGGAAAATTCTAGTTGGGCCTTCATCTCCTCACATCATAGAGTCAACTAATGAGGAACCCCCAACATAAACCATGGAAAAACAACCTAGGGAACCTAAGTCAAATTAGGTCATCCCAACAAACATGAGTCTAAAACCCTTATTCCCTGAGAGATTAACAATCCAAAAACATCATTCACAAGCTAAAACTGATCTATTGGGACAACTCAAAGATGTTTACATTAAGATACCCCTCATTCAAGCAATCAATGAGGTACCCATCTACATCAAAATGGTGAGATAGTTATGCCTCAAAAATCTAGGCAAGAAACATAAGGACCCTTAGATTGTGCATGTTTTAGGATAACTTTCAAATATTATGTTGGGAAACATAATTATCCCCAAGCATGCAAATTTTGGGAGCCCTATAGTGGATGTCAAAATTAATAGTACTCTCGTTAAGAATACCATAATTGACCTCAGGGAAGCCATTAATGTAATGACCAAGGAAACCATGAATTTATTACAACTAATGGAGCTTAGACCTACACCTATAGTGTTATATAGTTAGCAGATAATTCTATAGTCAAACCTAAGGGAATCTTACAAGACTTGGTAATAACATTAAACTAATGTGAGTACCCTACAAAATTTATGGTGTTACAACCTAAAGATAATATTGCAAGATATCACCTCATCTTAGGGAGACCATGGTTGGATACTATAGATGCCTTCATAGGTTGTAGGTCTAGTAACATGATCATTTCCAATGGAAATGTAACCAAGAAGCTATCCCTCTACCCACCTACCCAACCGAATGCATATTTGGAGAAAATTGTAAGGCCTGCCCTAATGAGGAAGATCAATACTCATTACAAACTTTTTGGACTATTGAATGAATTCCCATGTTAGAAATCTAGGATGAAGATCAACTGATTGCAAACATCATGCATAACAACTATGGTAGGGACCCACAATAATATGATTGTCTCACATGCTTGCAAGACCCTCTATAAAACATAATCCATGCCAACACATCTAAGTCCATCTCTCAAATTTTCCATACCTTATGTAGCCCCAATATAGAATGTATTGACATAGCATCTGTTAATGAATCATCCTTGACTTTGGATATTACATTGAGGAAGGCATTAATATAAACAATCAACTAACTACTGCATAGAAATACTCATTGTTAAATGTGGTGCAAGAACACATGGTTGCATTTGCATGGGATTTCCATGATATTAAATAAATAGATCCAAACCTATGCATGCATAAAATTTAAATCAATGATGGCTAAAAATCGATTAGGTAACCTTAGAGGAGAATGAATCCAATAGTCTATGACATATTCAAGGTAGAATTACAAAAGTTGTTGGATGCAGGATAAATCTATCCAATCTCTGACAATCAGTGGGTCTCTCCAATAGTAGTTGTACCTAATAAGGGAGGGAAATGGAGAGTGTTTATATTACCTTTAGTTGAATGCAACAACTAGAACATACCACTTTCCCCTTCCATTCATTAACCAAATACTAGATTCATTAGTAGGAAAGAAGTACTTTTCCTTCTTGTATGGGTTAAGTGGATATAACTAGATTAAGATAGCCCTAGAAGACTAAGACAAGACAACCTTTACATTACCTTGAGGTACATATGCTTACTTTGTCTTTCCATTTGGGCTATGCAATGCACCTGCTACCTTCCAAAGAGTAGTACTGAGCATATTCTCATATTTTTCTCATGATTTCATGGAGGTTTGCATGGATGATTTCACAACTTATGGGAATTCATATGAATAAGAACTTGCTAACTTGGAGAAGGTACTACAAATATCTCAAGATCACCACTTATCCCTAAGCTAAGAAATATTTCATGATGGTGACTGAGGGATTATTCTTGGGACACATTGTGTCCAATAAAGGAATACAAGTAGACCCAAATAAAATAGAGATAATATCAACACTCCCTCTGCCTCATAAATAGAAAGATGTTAGAAGCCTCCTTGGCCATGTTGGATATTACAAAATATCTATACAATATTTTAGTAAGATTGCAGCACCACTATTTTTTATATTGTCTAAAGATGTAGAGTTTGATTAGACACCTGCTTGTGAACATGCCTTTGAATCTCTTAAGGTAGAACTTACAAAGACCCCAGTATTAAGATGGCCAAATTGGGCATTTCCTTTTCACATCCATACTAATGCTTCTGATTTTGCAATTGGAGTTGTGTTAATACAAAAGGAAGGGAATCTAGAGTATTCTATATACTATATCAGTAAGAACCTTCAAGGGACAGAGCTTAACTACATAATGATTGAAAAAGAGGTGTTAGCAGTAGTCCATGCAATCAACAAATTCAAACACTAAATCTTAGGGTATTTTGTATTCATCCATATAGACCATGAAATAATTTGGTACTTGATGAACAAACTAGTAGTTGGGGGCAGAATTGTGATATAATTGTTGCTACTTCAGGAATTTGGTATTACCATATTAGACAAACTAGGAAAAGAAAATGTGTTAGCAGACTTTCTCTCCAGATTTCCAACAAAGTCAAAAGAGGATATTATAGATGATTCATTTCCATATGAGCACTTATTTCCCCTATCTTTGCATACACCTTAGTATGCAAACATAGCTAATTACCTAGTTGCAAGGAAAACACCACCATATCTCTCACCAAGGGAGAAAAGGAATTTAATTCAAAAGAGTTTTCCCTACTCTTGGTTAGTTGGATATTTTTTTTAATAGGGCCTGATAACATAATGAGAAGGTGCATTAGAGAAGATGAAGTCCATGATATTCTCAAAGCATGTGATGATGAACCCTATGGGGTAAATATTGTATAAAAGAGGATAGCTCTTAATATTTTGACTATTGGCTATGATTGGACAACACTTCATAAAGATGCAATCAAATATACAAGGAGCTATGATAGATTCAAATAATTGATCGACCTACAAAAATAGATGAAATTCCATTACAACCACAACTAGTTGTAGCAGTATTTGATAAATGAGGGATATATTTTATTAGTATTATATCTCCAACATCCAATAACAAGGAGTGTATACTGGTTTGTATTGAATATCTTACAAAATGGGTGGAGGTCAAAGCTTTGCAATTTGCAAGGGATAGAAATATTGAAATTTTTCTCTATGATGATATCTGTACAAGATATGGTGTTCCTAGAGAGATAGTAAAAGACCAAGGGCCACAAATTACGTTAGACCTGATTAGAAAGTTAGTGCAAGAACATGGAATCAAGCATAGAAATTCTACACCTTATCACCCTCAAGCAAATGGACAAGTGGAAATGACTAACAATGAATTAGCAAAACATTCTAACAAGAACAATACAGTTACATAGGAAGGATTGGGCAGCCAAGTTACTTGAAGTAGTTCACGCTTACATGAAAACCTAGAAGGCAACAGCATGCTTTACACCATATCAATTGATGTATGATAAAAAGGTAGTACTTCCAAGATAATTTGAATACAAAAATTTAAGGACAACACTGAAATTGGGCATGGATTTATTAATCGCACAAAAGGAGAGATTTCATAACCTCAATGCCTTGGATGAAATAAGAATGGAAGCAATAAACCATACTGAAATTATATAGAAGTAGAGGATGAGTTGGTATGACCAATTTATTAAGACAAAAGAGTTTAATGTAGGTGATTGGGAACTACTTTATGATTCAAGGTATAAGGATTACAAAGGAAAACTATAAACTAGATGGATTGGGCCATACAAAATCAAAAAAAAAAATCCAAATGGAGCAGTTCAGTTGTAGACTATTGATAATGTCAAGTTTTCATTGTTGGTTAATGACCATTGATTGAAACTCTATAAGAGGCCAATGTAGAAAGATGATTTCCTACTGTCCTTACAACAACAATTTAAACCAAACATGCAAAATTCATCCATAGAAACAATCACTTCATCAAGAATATCAACATATGAGCTACACAACTCTCCTCATGCTATTTCATAGGTATGATCATCAAACATAAAAATCACATGCACACACTGCATAGGTGACAACCAAAAGTATTTTTTGTCTAAAAAATTCAGCACTTAAGGGACCTACAACAACATGCCTCAAGGTACACTCTTCAGAAGGGACTTGTTTCATTTATCAACATGTAGCACTTGAGCATCCATCCTTTTACTTGTGCTCGTAGCATCCATTATTCACCTTCATTGCATGTCGATTCACTTTTCCATCACATGTATAAATTAAATCACCTTTTTCACATACTTTGTACCATGCATTCACTTCCATATTTCACATCACATACTTTGCATCGATTTCATTCATAAATTCAAATTTGTTTGCCACGTGTTCACCTCATAATCAATTACACTCCACACCATGATTTCATATCAGTCACTTCATATTATTTCAAATCATGATGTATGGTGGCACTCATCAAATTCACATGCACCAAACATCATCTCATGGCATCTCAATAGGTACTCTTTGTATTAATTATCATAATCGATAATAGAGCTTACTAATTTTATTTATATTTATCATTTGTGAATGTATATAAACTTAGCAATTACAATTTCCAATGCTTATTAATTATCCCTCTACCATTTTGTACTTGCTAATTGTGGACAATTAGAACCTTTAGTTGGGGGGAGGGGTATTCAAGATCATAGTCCTTCATTTTTCATCTTTTTTTTCATTTCATTTTCTACCATTATTAAGAAACTAAAAGGTTTAGAAGAGTGAGAAAGGTTTTCAGCAACAAATTGAGTAATACAACATACAACATAGAAAAGAAGCAGTATAATTAGATGATATAACAAAGTGATAGAGCATAACAAAGCTAAAAATAAGTGACTGAACATTCAAGATATTACAATGGGGGTGATATAGTGAGAAGGGAATCACCAACCCATAATTTTTTGTTGGAAGATAGGAAATGCTTGCCTATCTTTTTCTAGGCTAGCTGGTTGGACTACTTTTTGAGGCTCACAAAATTCAATGAAGTTATGACCCAATGATTTTCCAATACCATATAAAATGATGAGGCAATTATTATGGGTTTGAGAATAGATGCATCGGAAGTTGTTGTAGCTGAAGTGTCATGACTTCCAAGGGTGGGAGAAGAGTTTCCAATGAGAGAAGATGTCAAAACAACTAGGAATGAATTCTCCTTTCCAGGGGAAAACTTGGACTCTTCCTCACAAGGTACCAAATTTTGATCCTTACCCTATATTTGGGCCTCTATAGTCACTTATATTGTTAGATACTTACATGTGATGGTAGACAACCACTATTATGCACAATTCAATTTAAATTTTTTAGTCACTTACACCATGGGAGGAATGTGAATATTCCCAATTTTCTATACAATTTGTTGAAAATAATGCCCTTAGAGTATAAAAGAAAGAGGAATTAGTCAACACTATCACATTTTTGTCTAGTCACTTTACTGGTGAAAAGGACCATTAGGATTCAATTTCCTAATGTGTCTTGGGAAGATTTCTTGAATCGCAACAATATCAACAACATCAATTCAATTACCTAATGAATAAAATAGGGATTAAGAATAAGAAGTAGAACCTATTATGGGTGCTCCTGAGGGAGAAATACCCTCTGGTTCCCCTACAACAACACCTACCCGCAACACGAAGGAACCAAAATATAAAGATTTGTAGGAAACCCAGCCTAAATCCTTTATTAAGCAACCTACAACTGAAGGCAATCTGGAAACCCAACTTCTGGTAAGAGGACACCAAAAGAAAGGAAAATAAAGAGTGGAGCTTCTATCTCTACACCTGAAAATGGGCAGACGAATCCCACACAATATAGGAGGTGATCACATCGCCTAAGGAAGAAGGGGGCCATGAAAGGAATTAAAAAGAAAGAAAAAAGAAGATGTTGTAATGATAGAAACAAACATAGGCTCAGAGGAGGATGCCCCTAATGATGAAATAAAAACACCAATTGTACAACCTTTACATTTTTCTAGCAATTCTGACTAATTTAGAATATATTTTTGTTGCCAAAAAGATGAGAAGAAGATCTCCAAAGAGCCCTATCTTAGAAGGGTTTAAGTATAAAGAGGATGTAGGAGAAGAAAAAAAATTGGAGAAAGAAGAGGTTTTTTTCTTGGAAGAAAGGAATATAGATAAATAACTGCATGAATCATTGCAGAGAATCACACAATTAGAAGACATTGAAAATATATTAGTAGAAAGAAAGTGAGAGGGATGCAAGAATCGGGGAGTTGGAAGAAAGACTCCATAAATTTGAGCATGGGTCAAAAATAGAAATATTGGAATAGCTTGCCATGGTGGAAATAGATGGACAATATTTAGTTCCAAATAACTCAATTGGACCCATAAATACCCCCACTGGACTAACTATTGTGTCATTAGGCATTGAGTTATGGAAGAGAACACAAGAATTCTCCCAAAAAGAAAAATAATTGGAAAGGGAGAAAGTGGAAATGATATTTAATCATACCAGGGTAGTTGAGAAGCAAGGAATAGAGGTGAAGGAATTGAAAGTAAGAATTGAGGAATTGGTAGATAAAATAATACAGTTGATGAAATGCAGACCGCTTGCCATGGTTTATGCCTTGTTTTTACAGGAATTTTTTTATGTTTTTAGTTTAGCCAAATGATTAGTGACCTACCTATTGCCATGAATAAGAATTTTTTGTTCTTACACACTTTCTATAACTCCACAACTGAAATGCAAGATCAATTGTTTGATTTTTGTTTGCACAATTTTACTTTCAAATGAAACTGCATGGAACCCATTAATGTTTTTAGGGGATCTCCAATTTATGGCCTTGGCATCTTATGTTAAAAATGAGTACCAAAGAGGGAAGATTTTATGAGAATATCATGAGAAAGAGAAATCTAACCCCTTAAAGCTAAGAAAGAAGGAAGGGGACCCAAATGTAGTGATAGATCAATGGTTGAATCTCTTACATGACAGGGGAGTTGGAACAAAGATAATGAAATGAAAAGAAAATGATTGCAAAAGAATGAAGGGACTAGCAGTAGAAGGAATAATCAAAGAGACACTCAACTCTGCTCAAGGCAGATTGGGGAGCTTACACTAGAACTAAAGAGGAAGGAGACTCATTCCATTATGTGGAAGCAATTGGAAGGTCACGTAAGTATATTTCAATTACCTACAAGAATGGAGTTTCTTGGTTGCCACTTATCTTCCATCCTCCTATCCTCTTGTTTCCTATACCACACTGAACAAGGAGGAAATGAGGGGAAGAGAAAGCAATAGAAAACAAATGGTTGGAAAAGATCTCTAATAAAAAAGGATACTACTTGAAGTAGGAAAAAGGAGTGGACTCTGTGGTAGATTTTAGAGAGAAATTCCCTGCAATATAACCTTCAACCCTAAATATTGCTTGACAACAAGAAATAGCTTAGTTGGGGGGAAATTATGGGTTCAATTAAGGGATAGCTTGCAATTTACTATTTTATGCTTTTGTACTTTCATCTGCTAAGTTTCACAGACACTACCAAGACTTTTTACATCTTTTATATGCCTTTCATACACTTTAAAGAAGACTTAAGTAGAAATAGAAATGAGTTATGTTGATATATGCTTGTGTGGATGCATGAATGTCTATGGGATTTAGTTGTTTCTATGTTTAATTATGATTGTTAATAATGTGGATGCCTTAGGAATGAAACTAACATCTTGCAAAAAGAAAGACTGTTAATTTGCAACCACAAGTTTTCCAACCCATGGCATAAGGACTGTGGATAGTTGTACGGGAGAGGTCAAAATGGCCAAAGTGTGACACTTCTAGCAGAGAGTGGAGGTGGTCATTTAATGATCAACTATGAGTCACCACATTGTAATTTTTCTCAATGAATAAGACCAATAGGAGGATAAGAAATCTCTTTTGAATGGGACTAATTCATGACTTGATTGTCCTTAGGAACATGTCTTTGTCATGGCAGTTAATCATTAAGCACAAAATTCTAAATTATTTTCTCCACTCCTACTTCACAGTTATTTTTTTTGTTATTTGACTAAGTCCTCTTCCTATCTTTTAGGAAGAGTGGATGACTACTTTATGAATCTATTTTTAGTCCTAGAGGAATAAGAATCCTCACATACCCTAAATAGTGGGATCTATTGTTGAGGAGTAAATATAGTTTCTAGTTGTTGATCGTTATTTTTTAGTTTTTAAATATTAGCTAGTTTGTTTTTACCAGTTACAACAATAGATATGTGTGATTAAATAAGAAATCTCTAGCAGATTCTTGTTGGATTATATGTAAGAGTTCAAAGTTTTTATGCAATAAAGAGAATTAGTTGATATCATATATTGTTGAGTAAGTAATTAGGTGCTGACTACTTTGTGGAAGCAACAACTCAAGAAAGGTCCACTTGAGGTACTTCTACTCCACTTCATTTCTTGTTATTAGATTAAATGATGCATTGTTGAAATTAGTTAAGTAGTTTCCAGTTATATGCATGTGTAATTGATGAATTCAATTATGTATTTTTGAATTGAATTTAGTAGTTTCATGTTGGTTTTATACTCCATAGTAATTAGTTATAGTTCTTTAGCAGTTGACAGTTATAGTCTTGAGTGTTAGGTACTCGTAGCATAAGGTAGCAGTTTATATGCATTTCCCCTATTTTGTGAATTTTTATCATTTCATTTTCCAGCTTTTGTAGTATTTTGAACATGTGTAATTTCCTATAGTATATTTATATAGGAAGTGTTTAGGATCCATGAATGCATAAATTGTGCTAGCACCATCTAAATTTTACAAGTCCTGGTTGATAATTAAATGCAACCTCTTGTGAAATATGAACTATTATGTTAGAAATTCATCCTCTGAGCTATGTGTATACCTAGTAGCACCAAGTTTATTAGAAATTAGAGAGGCCATCCACCCACTATAAATTGTCATCTTGACCTACCATTAAAATAGAATATGTATCTATGGAATGTCTTTATTGTAAATCTACATGTGATACCAATTAGTATGGTCTTGTTCAAGAAGACACGCAAAAATATTCCAAACATCCAATTGAGTCAATCCTACATGTTTGTTTTTTTATATCACTTGCCAAATCATTTAAACATAAAACAGACTTTAAAAACTCAAAACCCTAGGTCAAACTTGTGAAAATTCAACCTTTGATCAAAAGTGCTACTTTTGATTGTCGTAGTGCAATGCCTTTGTATGTAAATTGATACTTTTTTTATCAAAAGAGCACCTATGTTTGTATCTCAACACTTTTTCACATCTCGGTGCCTTTATTTCCAAGAAATTGAAATTATGCATCTCGATGCCTTTGATTCAACAATTTGACGCTTTTATTGTATCTCAACACCTTTGTAGGTATTTTGATGCCTTTGTAGAAAATAGTTCAACGCCTTTGACTGCATCTCAACACCTTTGACTATTAGCAAAAAAAAGACCCTTAGAATTTTCTAGATCCTAAATTTTGACCAAAAAATATTGTAAAACCTAAGATTCATGCACAATAAACCTATAGTTATCCTAATCATTCAAAATAGCAACAAACTCCATATTTCCATCTCCATTTCACGTCACTAGATTCACTTTTAACTATTCTAAACATCTTTAGTCATCACTGGATCAATTCAACCCCATAATACATAGAAAACCAATCCATTCAAAAACAAACAACCTAGAAAATTGACATAGCTCATTTTTGGTTCAAATCTCTACCATCATCCCCTAGTTTATCTTTTTACTTGAAAAATTATCTTCTTTCAAAAGCTTAGTTGAATTAGTGTCAAACATTGTGAGTTAGCTTTCTTTGGAGTCAATAGTCTACTCCCAAGTTTGTGAATCTTATTATCATCCTCCTTAGCTTGGACTCATTTGTCTTGTACAAGAAAGGATCATTTGTAAACACATCTTAAACAAGATATTTTATCCAAAACAAACTTTGTCCAAAAATTCAAGGTTTTACTCCATCCATTCATCCAAACAACATTCATCATTGGTTCAAGGTCACTTAGGTGTCTTTGCAAAACTAATCCTAAAATCAACAAACTATGTCAATGTCAATCTATTGCCAAAATTCACTTCCATCTCATCCCTACATGGGATCATCATATCCTACTAGCTTCAATAACATTTATGGGTATCCCTAATCAAAAATTTGGAACACCTTATCATTTTATAGATTTTAACAAATTTCAAACCTTACAAATCTATCAACCAAACAATCAAAAAATGGGTCCTCCCACTAACACATTACAATCCATTTATTGATCTTCCAGAGTCACAAGGTGATTACAAACCTTACTTCAAACCTTCATGGTGTGATGACAATTTTTATTACCAATATCATAGAATAAAAGGTCATGAAAAGTTAAATTGCATGAGACTCAAAAATATCATTCAAGAACTTATTGATCAAGGAGAAATCATTGTTGAGGATAACCTACAAGATTTGTCCACAAATAATCACATTGACAATGTCTCCACCTCACATAATGAGAAAGTCAACATATATCAAGAATCTTTTCCAAAGCATGATCAAAATCACACCCATTTATAGCAATCATATATTTCAAGACATATTAACATCATTTGACCTCATGGTGGCACATATTGAAGAAATTCAGCATATATCAAGAATCTTTTCCAAAGCATGATCAAAGTCCTTCACCCGTGTCTAGAAATGATCCATTTAAAGACATATTAACATCATTTGACCTTATGGTGGCACATACTGAAGAAATCCTTAATCCAACACTTGATTAAAATGCACTTGATGATCAAGATATCCTTAATCCAATGCTCATACCTAATGAATAAAATCTAATCCAAGAGATATCACCCACATATTTGTGTTTTGAAGACATCCAAGAGTCCTTTAAAAATAGTCCATTCTTTGAAATTGATCTATGTCAAGAACATATTCTAAATCATACCAAAGATAACTCCAAAATGAATCAATATCAAGAATCCACATCTCCCCTCCAAGACAATGAACTTATACCCGACTATCCTCATCTCATAGATTGGGACCAACAATAAGCATTGATTCTTGATTCATTCAAAAATTATGTGGCTATCACAGAAGTCTTGGGTCTTTGAGATGACATGCCTTTTGGAGATCACAAAGAAAGTTTTGAAATTGAACTTGATACTCAAGCATACTTTGGGGACATGATTGAATCCTTTAGTCACAAAATGATTAATCTAAAAATCAAAATAAGATCCCCAAGCAAAAATCACAATGTGGCACTTTCGAATTGGGAAAAGGTAAAAACAAAGGACACATCCAAAGGTGAAAACCCCCTTGAGGCACCTAAGGATGAAGGATTCAATATCCCTAATATCGTGATGGATCAAGAGAAATCAATAGTTCTAGTTGAATATGCTAAACCATTGAATATTAGAACCATCGAGAAACCACAAGTGACCTTTTATGTCACATACCTTGATGATGAAGAACATAATAATCTAGTAGATTTCTTGAAAGAAAGGAAAGTTAACTTTGCTTTGTCCTATGCAAAAATTCCAGGATTGTATATTTCATTAGTCGTGCATCACTTGATGATACATCCAAATGTGAAACTTGTGAAATAAAATCTAAGGAAAATGTATCCCTAAATAGCACTATTGGTCAAAGTTGAATTGCCAAAGCTACTCAATGTGGTTTTCATAAGATTGATTGAATATTTAGAGTGGGATTTAAACCTGGTACCAATATCAAAACACACTAGGGACATTAAGATATGTATAGATTTCAAAGACTTGAATAAAGCATGTCCTCAAGACAACTTTCCATTTCCAAACATAGATATTATCATGGATTTAATATTTGGACATTAGATGTTGTCTCTCATGGATGGATTTTTAGGATATAACCAAATAATGATAGCTAAAGAAGATCACCATAAAACTACGTTCACATACCCATGGGTACCTACTACTATAATTTAATGCCATTTAGTCTCAAAAATGTTGGAGCTACATATCAAAGAGTGATGAAAATTATCTTCAATAATATGTTTCATAAGATTTTGGAAGATTATGTAGATGACATATTAGCAAAATCCATTACAAGGAAAGGACATCTTGGGGTCTGAGCTCAAATATTTGATAGGCTTGAGAAATATTAGGTGAGATTAAATTCGAAGAAATGTGTCTTTGGATTCACTTTAGGGAAATTTTTGGGATACATTGTATCACGAAGGGGAATTGAAGTGGACCCTACCAAAGTCAAAGCCAGCATTGAGATTCAACCACCTAAAATAATCAAACACCTTTGCAGTCTAAAAGGGAAGCTTTAGTATATCAAGAGATCCATTACACAATTGGCTGTCAAATTTCATCCCTTTACACACCTTCACAAAGGTGTTGCTTTTAAATGGGATCATCATTGCCAACAAGTTGTCTAGTAGTTGAAAGACTATCTTGTATCACCACTAGTCTTGATGCCACTAGTTGCAAATAAACCATTGGTACTATATATCTCAATGACATCAAGATCACTAGGAGCTCTCCTCGCACAACATGATGAATCAAGGAAATAAAGAGAAATATATTATATCAGCAGGACCTTAGTTGGATACAAGCTTAACTATACACCCATTGAAAGATCTTGTCTAGCGGTAGTTTTTCCTTCACAAAAGTTACAACACTATATGCTAAGCCATCAAATTGTAATTATCTCCAAGGACAACCCATTGAAATATTTTCTATCAAAGGCTACTCTCACAGGTTGCATGGCTAAATGGGTTATGATCCTAAGTGAGTTTGACATTGAGTATGTAGATCAATTAGCAGAAGCTCTAATATATGTTGAAAACCCTCTAGTATCTAAATTCTGAGATGAAGCAGTATTCACACTTAAGTCAAAAAATCAATAGAAACTATACTTTGATGATTCCCATACATAACACGAATCCGAAGAAAGAATCATAATTATCACCCATCAAGGTGCTTGCATTCCAAAGTCATACAGGCTATCTTTTCCATCCACAAATAACATAAAAAGGTATGAATCTCTCATCATAGGGCTAAGAATGGAAATATAATGGCATATCTAGGAACTCCAAGTCTATGGTGATTCACAGCTACTGGTCAGACAAGTCAATGACAATTATCAAATGATGGATGATAATTTAATGCCATAAAAGAGAATGGTGGGTAGCTTTAAAGAGTATTTCATAGATATCAACTTTGAGCAGATTTCGTGAGTCAACAACAAAGTAGGTAACCATTGGGTCTTTACTAGACATGGTGCATAATAGCTTGAAATGTGAGTTCCTCGTGGATCAACTTCTCAATCAGATTTTGACATCACTGAATCAAAATCCATGTGTGAAATTATTGGTCTCATTTCCCCTTGGTACCATGACATCTACATATACTTTCACGATGGTATCCTTCCATTAGAACTAGCCAATAACCTTCATAAAACATTTATTTGAAGATCCCACGCTTCATCATCATTAGCGATACCCTTTATCAAATAAGTCTCGATACAACATTATTACGATTTCTTAACCAATAAGAAGCTTCAACTACCTTAAAAGAGGTACACAAAGGTGTTTGTGGAACATTTGAGTGGTATTATCTTGGATAAAAAGTTTCTTAGAATAGGTTACTATTGGCCTATCATGGAACAAGAGGCTAATCAGTTTGTAAATAAGTGCTTACAACGTCAACAACATGGGAACCTTGTGCATGCTCTAGCTCAGGGGCTTTGACCTATTACCACACCATGGCCTTTCTTGTAGTGGGGGCTTGATCTCATTGGGAAAACAACACCTATCTCATCTAATGGCCATAAATTCATAATTACCGCCACTGAGTATTTCACAAAGTGGGTAGAATCCATTCTATATGTTGTTATATGGAGCCTAATCAGACTCAAAGGTTAAATTTTCCCCACTTTTAGCAGCATGATTTCCACCCCAAATTATTTAATGGGGGGTTGGTGGCAGTGCCCCTTGTGGGATCCAAGGGTAGCACCCCCGAAACCTCACACGACTTATTATTTTATAAAGGCGTCGGGAGTTATTTTTCTATTGGTCGACATAAAAAAACCCTATTTTTTTGTAACTGACATAAGTCTTGATAAAACGGCTAACAGTTAGGGTTTTCATTGATATTGTATTATAGCATTTGCAGTGGTATTGAGTTGCAAGGATCGTTGGTTGTAATCGGTTCAATTTGCTGGATAATAATATTAGACTCTCTGTTGGTGGATGTAGTCTGAGTTTGGGTGAACCACGTTAAAAATTGTCTCTTGTTGTTATTATTTTTGTGTATTTTTATTCCTCTCTTTAATCTTTATCTGCATTTAATTGATATCTTCTACATTCAATTCCTAACACTATATCACAGGAAAACAAATATATAAATTCATCTTGAACTACCTAATTTTCCACTATGGTGTTCGATATGCCATTATCATAGATATAATGTAACACATTTCAAAAACCAAGATGTTTAAGAACTTTGCAACCAATTCCATATCCAACATCATTTCTCTACATTTTACTACCCTCAAGGAAATGGTCAATCAAAAGCATCTAACAATACCATCATCAATATCTTGAAGAAGACTATTAATGATGCTAGTCATGATTGGCACTTGCAGATGAACCCTACCTTATGGGCCTACCAAAGAAGTATCAAAACACCCACTGGTGCTACTCCATATTTCTTGGTATATAGAACTAAATCTATCCTACCCATTGAGGTCGAGC
This sequence comes from Sequoiadendron giganteum, assembly GCA_007115665.2. NCBI lineage: Eukaryota > Viridiplantae > Streptophyta > Pinopsida > Cupressales > Cupressaceae > Sequoiadendron > Sequoiadendron giganteum. The sequence goes on along the minus strand of CM021107.1, from coordinate 284,440,532 downwards.
TCCTATCTTTGAGAGTTTCATTGCAATACCTAATTGATAATCAAGGATACAAGACCTCTAGGTTGAATGAACTTAATTTGTTGGATAAATGTTGCCTAGAAGCATTGAACCACTTACAAGCCTATCAAAATTTTTTGCATAGAAGCTACAACAAAAATATCGAAGGTTGACACTTCCAAGTAGGTGACCTTATCCTTCAAGAGAATCAAAAGAATCAATTAGACCAAGACAATAAAGGGAATTTTGAACCTAACTGGATGGAACCTTTTATCATCACCATAAGCTATGGTTCAGTAGCATATCAATTGGCCACACCTCAAGGGGATCCCTTGTAGGATCCTATCAATAGTAGTTATCTCAAGAGGTTTTATGCCTAGCCCATGAGGGGTATATTATTCCAAAAATAAAATAAAAAATAAAAAAGGATAAAAATAGTAAAGAAAAAAAGTTTTCCTCTAGTGAAAACAACTTCAATGGCGCTTTGGGCAAGTACCTTGGTGAAAACCCAACAAACAAGTGCCTCGTGTAAATAAGAACCATCTACCATCTATCAATTACTCTTTCTCTTTTCATCCATTCATAATAAAAAAATTATTCATCCATCTATCTCCATCCCTATCATGGCTTAGTGTTCAATGAGTATCTATATCTATCAATATTACTTGGAATTATCTTAAGGTCGGTTTTTCCTACTTGTATCGAACGAAGTATTTGAACACATGATTGGGGGAATCTTCTCACACCTATTCGTCAGCATGGATTCTTGTATCACCTAAGTCATTTAAACTTTTAAAATCTCAAAAACATCCAAATAACTTTGACAAACCTTAAAACAACAAAAATGTTGAAAAGCCTAAAACATCCAAATAACCTTGAAAATTCTCAAAAACATCTAAATAACCTTTAAAATTCATAAAAATTTATAAATAACATTCAAAATCCTAAACATCCATAACATGTTCAAAATCTCAAAAACATCCAAAACATATTAAAATCCCAAAAACAACTCATTAGCCATCAAGTATATGCTAATCTAAGTCCAAATAATCAAACTATGAAGCCTCTACACATTTACGTAGGCAAGGCCATCTCCGATGATCCATCAAGGAATAGGTTTATCCCTTGGGTCTTTTTCTCTCAGTCCAAACATGTTGAGAGCCAAGAAACATTTAGATATATTTGAAAACCCAAAAATAAACTTAGACAACATCAAAATTCCAAAAATAACCTCAAAAACATCTTCAAAAAAGTCAAAAACATTGGAAATTTTTGAAAAGAAACTAAACATTCATCCATCTCATTTCACTTTCATCTACAATAAACCTTCATCCATAATAAACCTATCGTCACCCTCACCTTTGTTGAAACAAACAAAATCAAATACACTTATCGGAACACAAACTTTCACGTAAAATCGTGTAAGTCTTGATCATTGTCAAAACATGTCAGTTAACCTTCCTATTCTAAATATCTCTATCTCATTCTTCTATTCATACTAACATTTCTATCTAGGTATCATGAAACAACAAAAAAATAAATGTATCTTCCATGCATCCATAAACCATACCATCTCATATGATTCATCCTACATAATCATCATAAATTGTATGAAAATATACAAAGAATTCATCCATATCATACATCCCGCATCCAGATCATTAGCCGCATGCATATCACATCATAAGCATAATAAATAGATATCCATCATCACATCATGAAATCATGGAAACATGAAATAAATATACATCATCATAATGGATCCGTACATACATCTATATCAATAATACATACATCATACATCATAAAAAGATCAAATTATACATAACACCATAGCATGGTTGCTTCAAAATCGCTCATCTCATATATATATCAAAAAATGACTGTCATGATACATATCAAATGTGTGTGATATACATCAAAATATACACAAGGCTATCCATAGTTGATGAATGTGTATACAACATAAAATTTGTCTACATCAACATATGGATATAAAAATATTTATGTACAAATCAAACTATCCTGATTTCCCATGATCCTCTCAATCGAGAGGAGGTTTCTCTAGTGGTGGTCCCATAGGTTGTCATTGTTTTCCATCTGAGCCACCCTGAGAAGGTATTCCAATGGAACCACCCTCTGATCTACTAGGACCCATTACACTCCTGTGTGAGTAATTAGGTTGTCACCTATGTGCTAGTATAGCCATATGGTATAAAGTCCTATAGTAGGTAGCCTCATTGATAGCCTATACATATATATATTGCACAAGTGGGATCACCTATCCCTATGCTTATGTTGTAGCCTCTAGTTTTTGTCTTTTTGTTGTTGTCTCCCTAGCTAACTGCAACTCAACCTATTGTCATCGAGTAGTCTTTACATCTCGCTTAGTGCAGGCTTGATCCCACTCGACAGTCTTCTGATCTCTCTCAATGAGGTTATGCTCCCTCTCAATGGTCCTTTGTGAAAGCTGAGATGAGAGACCATCTCTCTCCTGCTGAAAACCATCATGATCTCGATGTGCCTAATCTCTCTCAGCTTGGAAATCATCACACTCATGGCATGCCTAGTCCCTCTCCTGTAGTGTAGTTTGAAGCCTCTAATCTTGGACACCTGCTACTGTGGTCCAGTCCCTGTGTTGGACCCTCTCCCTAATCCTCTACTCAGGCCCCCTCTACCTCAATCTTTATCTCTATCAGCATTGTCTACCAAACTCATCCTTGTTTCTCCTACCCCCAACATCACCTTCATTTGGATCTATGAATCGAAAAGGTCCATGCATGGTAAACCAAGTGACACACTCTAGAGTGGCCCTTAGATCAACTACACCATCCACATATGCCCAAGGTACCTGAGCAAGGTGATCAAAATTAGTTATGGTCATATGAGCGACTAGCACGAATCCCCACTTGGCTATCTCTCTAACAGAACATGCAAATATGGCCTGATATTCATCCCTCGACATCGTCTACCTCTCTCTGAACTATCTTAGATCACCCTATATGAAATATACCTCTCTATTATCTAAGGGGTGTGACCGATGAGCCACCTAATCTATCGACGGTAAGGGAGATGCTCATAATCAGCATCCCAAGCCTCAACATCTACCCATGACCTCCATGTGAACTCTGTCATGTCGTGTATAACTCTCCTCTAGAAGGGAATCTCTCCCATGTGGTGGTGATTCAACATGCCCTCATATTTGAAAACATATGGATCTTCAAGCTCTCGGTGTAGATCGCAAGAAGTTGTGAGCACTACAATGTGCACCCATGCCCAAATGTGAAGAAGAGTAGTTCTAGATAACAAACTAGTGGCACCTTTGTACTCTACCTAATGCATTTCATGGTACAAATGTGATAGGATGTAGGGACCCCAAGCAAAGAAAACTCCATCCTCTAGGATCCTCTCTAGGACCCTCCCCCAGCCAGGGCTAAACCTCCTAGGTCATTTTTTTAATAATAGTGGACCCATGATGAGTCCAACCACCACAATGTTGACATCATCAACAACACCAACATACTCTCTCAGGTCTACTAGCCCTCCTCCAACTCGATCTTATCATCCATAAGAACTCACTGAAGAGCCTCGTATCCTCAGTACATGTCATAGACAATGCACTTGCCATGGATCAAGATGTGTAGAATATACCACACATCATCAAGAATGATGGTGGCCTCCCCAATAAAAAAGTGGAAGGAGGAAGTCTTTGAGTGCCAGTGCTTAATAGCTGCAATGCTCAGAGTAAGGTGCACCTACATCTCATGCATATACACAATATGAACCAGGCTAACCGCATGAAGGAACTTGAGCTCAATGTGTAAGAAGTTGGTAATCCACTCCAAAATTTGTGGCCTCCGCTCCCAAGAAAGTACGAGATGTAGGGTAACCTGCAGGCATAACGCTCACGATGTAAATTTTCTAAAAATTTACAAAACTCTAAGTCAAAAACTCTTAAAAAATAAAAGTGAGCCTTTTTGCAAAGGCATCGCTCTATTCCTAGTCAAAGGAATTGTGCTATTACAAAGGTGCCTCATTATCGAAGCATTTCAAATGTACCAACTTTTCACAAGGGCGTTAGACCTAACCAAATAAAAGTGTCACCTTTTTGAAAAGGCATCACAAAATTCCAAAAGCCCAATGCAAATGCAAAGCTCTGTCGCTTTTAACAAAGGCATCACGTCAGGATGCAAAGGCGTGTCATCGGGTTTCAAAAGCATACATACCAAGGATCCTTAGTTGGTTGGTTGTTGGAACTGACAGACTTGGTCTACGTGATGTACAACTCAAACATGTGTCATAGTGAAAGTGTCTCTGCAGGATCTGAACACAAGAATCTCTAAAAGCTCTTTGATCTCACAAGCAAAGTGTGCAAATGAGGCTAAAATTCATCCAAATGAACATATATTCCTAGAAAAAATTAGGTTATGCCCTGCAACTCATTTTTTTATCCTTGGCCATCAGTCTAGATCAATATTGAGGCTTCCTAGGACTTATTTTTCATCCTCTTCTTAGCAAAACTACTCCTATAACTATTGCAGTCTCGATCTAAAATTATTTTTTGACTGATATCTTGAGGGGGCAGCACACCAGAATTCCTTCATCCACTAGGGCATAGTGGGGCATCAAATAAAATTAGAGGAATTTTTTTTTAAAATTTGAGCAGCATCAAGTCTTTGAAACAATGTAACAGGTACATAGCTTCAAAGAGGGGGGAAATGTAGAAACCTAAAAATGTCCTAAGCATATCACACATCTTACTAACACCATTTTCCTCGTTATCACCCTAATTCCTCCATTTTAATTAAATAATGTCCAATTATTTAGTTAAATTCATTTTATTCTCCTATTAATTGAATAATTAAGTTTATTTGATTAGTTCATCATTTTCATTCTAATAATCACTTTTGATTAAATAATTCCTAATTATTTAATTAAAAATCTTAATTCCCCTCATCCTCACAATTAAATAATTTTTATTATTTAATTGGCAAATTTTCCTCCAACTATCCAACTTGCACAAAGAATATTCCCTTTTCAAATTCAAATTTTCCCTCCAATTCAAAATATCTCCAACCTATTTTCATGAAATTTGGGATATTTGGGGCTCTCATGAATCCTCAACCATTGATCCTCCATGATCTTCACCCATCTCATTGATTTCCTCTCATCCATTGATCCTCATTTTCAATCTTGACAATTGATCAAAATTCCCAAAATCTATAAAACCAAGTCTTTCAAACATGAATTTTATTCACAATCCTCATAAGCACAGGCACTCTCTAGAATTCTTGAGTCATTTCTCGAGCATTTTAGAGCCTATTTTATGAATCACATCCTCCCATATCAAGCTCTTGCAACATGGATTATGCATTCAATTGAGCAGTCCACAATGGGATTGAAGGTTTGCATTTCCTAATGATTTAATTGCTTTGATTTTATGCTCAGCTCTTAGATTAAATCATTTATATGTCTTTGCAAATGAATTTCATTGAGTATGGGTTTGTATGATCTCAATTTCATAAGTTCTTAGTATTTTTAGATACTAATTGTTTTTCCCATGATCTCATTCATGCTTAGTTCCCCTACAATAGTAAGAGTGACTTGAGAAGCCTAAATCTTGTATGAGATTTCTAATGTAAAAAAAATTATGAAGATATTTAGAATATTACAATTCTTCGAAATGAAAACTTAGACAGGTACTATTGTGTATATCTAAAGAGAGGAAAGAGAAAATACTTTGAAAGAGAATGACCAAAAGGACCCTTGCAAAGATTTTTTTCAATCAATTAATAATACTAAATTGATAATTAATGAAGGTAAGTGAAAATTTTATATGATAGGAGCTCATTCAAAGACAAATAGATTAAGAGTTCTAAAGCTTAAATTAATGCAAGAACTTATACACGTAAAAATTCATGTAAACAAAAATAATAATCAAAATTGCTAACTTTACTCATAATAGAATCATCAAAGTGTTTCCAAGTTTGGTAAAGTGACAATCTTGTCAATTAACAACTACAAATTTAAATTTAGAAAAACCCGAAAGTACAAACATAATAAATGGCTAATAAATACAAAATAGAAGAAAATAAATGTCATATAGATTGACTTATTACTTCCATCAAGTTTGTATTGGATCATTTGATCATCATTGGACTTGTCATATATGTCTATCCATTTTTAGGCACTTACATGCCCAAATAGTCTTGACCTAAAACTAAAGGCTAGGTCTAAATCATTAAAAAATAGGAACATGAAAACTAAAGGTTAGATCTAAATCACAAAAGATTAGGAATTTTGAAATCTAAAACTAAAGGTTGGATCTAAGTCATTAAAGAATGGGAACATGAAAACTAAAGGTTAGATCTAAATCACAAAAGATTAGGAACTTGACGTAATACTAAAGGTTGGATCTAAATCATTAAAGAATAGGAACATGAAAACTAAAGATTAGATCTAAATTACAAAAGATTAGGAACTTAACCTAAAACTAAAGGTTGGATCTAAATCGTTAAAAAATAAAAACATAAAAACAAAAAATTAAGGACTTGAGTTCAATGTCAATATCAACTTTTCTATATACAAAATTGAATAGTGATAATTCTAAAAATGCTCTTAATGCCTTCTAAAATTGAGCATTGAGCCTTGAAATTTGTTAGTAGCTATTTTCTTGTATATATATCTATGTAGTTGGTGTATACAAAAACCATAATTTATATTTATATATAAAAACATACAAATTGACACTATTTGATGCTTATAACTCAATTGAATCCGGAACATTCTACTAAACATCTTCTAATCTCCTTTTTATGGAAAATGGAGCAGACCAAAATAGACACTATTTGTTGATAAAGATAGCCAGTTGCTGCTTCAATTCCCGAGTTTGACGAGAATAAGGCTGCAACACCTGAAACCCATGCCCAACTCCCTTGCAAAGCACATACCTGATCTCCTGGTTAGCCAGTCTCATGGTCTTATAGTAATCCAAATCCATATCCCTCATTACATCTCCTTCCGAGATGAACAACAGTATGGGAGGCAGACTCAAATCCTTGAGAGCACCCAGTTGGCCTCTAGGCCCCAAGGGATTGCATGCAGGGTGGTCCTTGTTGGCGCCCTCTGGCAGAGCCATTCTCCAGAACACATCCGTCCACTGCACTTCCAGTGCCGGGTCAGTGGCCTCCACCTCTGATTTCGTTCGCCCTTTACACTCCCTGCCGAAGAAAGGCTGGATCAACGCCACCCCCACAATCCCAACACCCTGCAAATCCTCCATTGATGACCAAACAGCAAGATGGTGCCCGATATTTGCCCCAGCTGAGTCCCCTGCCAAGAAACACCGAGACAGGTCTCCGTATGACCGGAGCCACTCTTCAGAGGACGGGTGGGAAGCCCATTCTATGGCACTCCAGCAATCCTCATAGGCCACTGGTAGTCGATGCTCTGGCGCCAGCCTGTAATTGACAGATATGATTATGCACTTTGCCTCTGCACTTATACTGGACAGGAAGCTGTGATATGTTGACCATGCAGCAGAGCCCATGCAGAATCCTCCTCCATGGAAGTAGAACACCACAGGCAACCCATTACTTTTCCTCATTGAATTCTTACTGCTGCTTTCATTGATTACTTCTTGAGGAATGTAGATCCGAGCCCATGTTCCCATCTTCAAATTCAGAGCAACATCCTTGGAACAGACCTTGTAGCCATGGCATCCATGAGAGGCAGAGACCTCTGTTACCAGAGCAGAGGATCTGTCCACTGAACCGTCTGTGTACACTTTCAAGAATCCTGGGATTTCCTCTGCTACTCTAATGGTGTTCTTGTATAGTCTGGTGGATGAATTGTGCGGCCTCCGGCTTCTTTCCATGATCGATCTTGTGATTTTCTCCTTCAATGGAGAATGAAAAGAGACAGCTTTAGTAGAGTTGTGAGACGTGGAATGAATGATAAGATTGCTGCCAAGGCCTATGGGGTGGAAGGTGGCAGTCCAGTTCAGTAATAATGGTATTTCGAGAATATTGAATGAGTGAAGGAAATGCATTATAAGACTGTGACTTTGAGACGACATAAAGAATTCGATGCACCCGTGATGGTGCTCAGGCTCTTCACATTACAAATGTGCAATGACCACTAATGTCACATCATGCTTTCCAATTTCAGATTGGTTGTCTAATGTACTTTATCTATAGCATGAAGGGATAAAATTATTCTCTTCAACTAAGGTTTAAATTTGATGGTCGTATGATTGTATTTTTTTTTTTGTTGTGGCAAGGGTATCTCTGTGATTTGGTTCAGCGTTCAGTCAATCTTATCTTAGTCTTTTTTTTTTCTCAAGTTGGGGTCTGGAAAGGGTGAGCTGAGGCAAGACTAGTCCCCTCTAAGTGGATTACTAAAATTTAATTATATTTAAATTTTTAATATAAAATAGATTGAAAACTATTTCAAGATTATATGTGAGTGAAGAATAATGTTGAATATATAATTGGTATAAAATTTTAATATGATAGTAGGGGTTGACTGTCAAATTGTTTTCTCAATCTCAATTTAAATTGTGTCAAAAAAGAAAAGATATTGTGTTGACATCAAGAAGATTATTGATTGGACCTTCTTATATGCTTTGTGACTAAGCAAAGTAAGGTTGAATTTCATATTTGAAAATTATCAAGAGTTAAATTTCACATTTTAATAATGATCAACCATATAATTTGATCAAATATCTAAATTTAATTGATTAGTTTTAAGACATTTTTTATTGACTTGTAATTATGAGTAGTGATTCAAAAGATAGCATCTTTGATTTTTATGAACATCCCACTTAACCTTCCATAATCTAGGTGATACCTAAAAGATGAAGCACTAAAAATTTGGAGAGGTCACCAATCTCATAGCTCAAGCCACTTGATTATATTAATGTCTTATTTGCTTCCTAGTGTAGATAAAATAAATATTTTATTGTTGTGAATTTTGTAATGTTTTTATCTTTATGGGTTCTTTAATATAGAACTTAAGCATGATATAAGAATAGTAAATGATAAGTATACATTATAAGTTCTAAGCTAAAGAAATAGAAGAGATTGACCGTTAGAACTAAAACAACGAGAAGAGGGTTTTTGAAAGTTTGGTTGTTTCAATGATTGATTATGTTCTATTGTGGTTCTAGTTTGGGTTGTGCTATGTCAAAAATTGGTATCAACAAGTACATCATTTTCTTTGCTTCCCTACTCACCAACTTTGTGTTAGGAGAACATTATGACACACATTTATTTATTTGTTGGAACATTTGTGTCTACATGATCACAATAGTGTCCTAAGGTGGTAAAATGACAAAACTTCCTCACTAAGGATTGAGCAAAACAAATAACTTGAAATACTAGATAGTGATTACCTTCAAACATGTGTAAATATATATTCGGTAATGACATGAGTTTGTATTGGTGTATTGATGGATTATAATGTGATGCACATTGTGTGATTATTACTCCTTGTGGTGTGTTCTCATCTTGTGACTTGTTAGGAATAGCAATTTCACATAGAACCTATGTTATTGAAGAAAAGGGTGAAATTAAAAAATGTACATTAGGTACCCTTTACTTTAATATTCACTGTCTAAATTCCTAGTGTGATCCTTTTAAAACGTCAAGTCCTAATGTGAGATGCTAGACAAAAACTAATAATGCAACAAGAGGAAATAACAAGATAAAAAGGCACCTCAATGATTAGCCTAAGAAAATGGATAACATGGCAGTAAGATAAAACAAATTGAATGCTATTTGTTATACCTTTTATGCTGCTCTTTCCTTGGTTGGCCCTTGATCTTGAAGAGTTTTGTGCTCCTTGGATGGCAATAGAGTTAAATGGATGCAAGATGCAAGATGGATGAGAATGCTAAGTGTTATGATGGATGAGAGCTCAAATGGTAAATTTACAAGAGTTTTGTTGCAAAAGACTTTATCCCTAAATTGAGGGAAATGAGGGGGTATTTATAGGCTAATTGAAATTCTCTAGAGAATTCAATGGTTGAAATTGATCCAACAAGATCAAGATGAAGGGCTATGGTGAGTTGATGACTCATAAGCCCTCACATCTTGACATGTGGAATGTGAGATGTCTTAGGGTAGAGTGATGTGGAAATGAGGTGGAGGAGAAGAACAATGGTGCAGGAGCACCCCAGGTTCCTCTAGGAGAGTTAACTAGAAGGGGTCAAGAATTGGCAATTTGTGTAGGCCACATGTAGCAAACTCCTTCCATTCTTTGAGTTTGTGCCTTAGAGGCATTTGAGAACAGGTATTATGTTCATAAAGGTCATGTTAACCATTTGCTAGATTGGGGTTTGGCTACAAGGATGATTTAAGACCTTTGTAGACCTTCCTAGGTGATAGTTTTCTTTAAAATTTTGCAAATAAGGCTTATGGAAAGCCACAAGCGGCCATGGAGCAGTTAGGCTCGAGCTTAACTAAATTGGAGAACCTATTTATGGTGTGTCTCGACCTGTTGGAAGGTTGGAATCTTTTGCATTCCTTAAGACTTCATGAATACCAAAGAGGACAGTGATAGAATTGTATACTTTTTTGTGTTATGCTTTGAATTCATGTGATCAAGAGCGATCATGGCACTATAAATTGTGGTAGTTTGTAGTGTAGCTATGTTCTAAGCTTTTTGTGGTAGTATTTAGGTTGTGTGATCAATTTTCAGATGTTGTTTGTTTAATTAAGTTGTTTCTTTTTAGTTGTTGACCTGACAGTCAGTCTGTAAAGGATGGAGTTCTAGTTACATTCCCACTGTACTTTGTGTACAGGCCCTTGGGAACTGTGATTAGGCTCCATGTTTGTAAATAGGCTAGGGTTAGGAGTGGTTAGAAGTCAAGGAATCATCGAGAAAGTCTTCTCCTAGGCAAGCTTGACAACCCGGCTAGGAAAGACAGGAAGTGCAAAGCACTTGACTTGCAAGAGTGTCTATCTCCTGGAAATTCACGGTGTGGAGAGAGAAGGTGTATGCCTTGCCAAGGCTTAGCAAGAAGGAAGAAGCCCCATCAACCCGTTTGGTGAGAGTAATCCTTAACAGTCTGCAAGAAGACAAGGAAAGACCCAAAATAACCTAAGTTCTTGGTCATTTCCAATTTGAGGAACTATACGGACAGTTGGAGGCCAGGACCACCACATTCTTCAGGTGACAGACATGAAGAACAAGAAACCCAAGGGTAAAATCAGTGTTCTTTGGTAAACCTTGGAGTATTAGTGTTTTTTCTCGGAGATAGAGACCTAATTGGGCTCTTGGGCTAGTAGCCTAATAAACCCTAACTGAGGGTTTGGTGGAAGCGAATTGTAAATGGAGTATGGTGGACTTTCAAGAACCCTTGAGAGATGGTTTGAAGCCTTTGGAAACATCTCCACACCCCTACAAAGCTAAACTTTAGTTATTGGAGGATGTTAGTCCTTAGGGTAGATTAAGGGGTAAGGAAGTGTTAGAAGCATTGCACCAAGATTGACTTGGTAGATGGAATTGTGATAGTAATGGGGTTGGCAAGGTGAACTAGGGGAACCTAAACATGCATTAGGTCCTATAGGTTTAGGTGGTTAAGACACCAAGGAGATCTTGCTAGCAAAGATCCAGAGCATGGAACAGTGATTGTTCCATCCAACCCTACCCTATCAGATTGGTATCAGAGCAAGTTAAAGATTTGGGATAGAATCTTGTATGTCAGACCTTGAATCTAGTGGTTCCACAACCATGGTGAAAAAAATTGAGTTGGAAAAGAAGTTCGAAGATCACGAAGAAGATAATAGGAGTTTGAGAGAAAGACTAGCTCAATTAGAGCAAGCGTTGAGCAATGTGCAAATCAAGGCCGATGAGGTTAGTGATAGATTGGAGGGCAAGGTACCAAAGAGTGAAGAGGTTGCAGAGGAAGACAAGACCCCTAAACCTGACCCTGTAATGCAAGAGGAGCCTTTCTTGAAGGCATTGAAAGCTTTGAGTGGGAAAGCTCTTGAAGGCATACCATTGTTTAGTGGAAAATTGGAAGTTGATCTAGTTCTAGATTGGATAGAAGGCATGGAGAACCATTTTGAATGTGATGGATTCACTGAAGCATAGAAGGTGAAGGTGACCAAGCCTAGATTGAGAGGATCTGCCTTGACATGGTGGAAATTTATTCAGACAAAGAGGGAAAAGGAAGGCAAGAAGCCTATTTCAACTTGGAATGGTATGGTGGCAAAAGTGAGAGAAGCATACATACCAGATGATTATGAGATTAAGTTACACAAGAAGAGACAAAGCTTGAGGCAAAGAGACCAAGATGTGAACACTTACACTGAGAAGTTTCAAAAACTTTGTATGAGGTCCAATGTTTCAGAAGATGAAAGTCTCAAGGTGGCTAGGTATCTTAACGGCTTGAAGTGGAACATCCAAGAGGAAATGACTCTTCTAAGTCCTAAAACAATACACTAATGCTACCAATTAGCTATTAAGATAGAGGAAAGAAGCAAGAGGAAACATGATCAGTCTTCTAAGAGTAAAGGCAAGGGCAGAGATCAAAGAGATCAAAGAGGACATAGAGGTGGCTACCAAGGTAGAGGAACTAAGCATAGAAACCAAGGTGAATCTAAACTCACTGAGCATGGGATTGAAACACCTTCTAGAAGAGGTTATGGAAGAGGTAGAGGTTCTCAAGGAGGATCAAATAGAGGAAGAGGATCAGGCAGGAGCAATTCATACTTTGCTACTATGAAATGTTACCATTGTGGTCAAGTAGGACATCCAGCTTATAGGTGCTCGGAGAAAGCATCTTCATCAAATACTGAGAAGAGAGTGGCATATGCTCAAGAGGACACCATGAGTACTAAATCACCAGAGGTCAGTCACATTGAATCTAAAATGGGGGAGAATCTGATGTTTAGGAGATTTTTTATCAGACAACCGGTCAAGGAAGAGCCGAAACAAAGGAGAGCTTTATTTAGAGTGAGATGCAAAATACTTGGGAAAGTATGTAAGGTTATTGTGGATTCAGGTTCAACAGATAACATCATCTTAGAAGAGGTAGTAAAGAAGTTGAAATTGGAGAAGGTACCCCACACTAACCCCTACAAAGTAACATGGTTGAACAAAGGGTAGATTGTTCTTGTCAATGAGCAGGTAACGGTGGAGTTTTCCATTGGAGGGTACAAGGATAAGTTGTTGTGTGATGTGTTTCCCATGGATGCATGTCATCTACTATCGAGTAGACCATGGTAGTATGACAGAAGTGCCATGTATGATGGGAAGGAGAATACCATTTCTTCCAAAAAAGGATGGGAAGACATTTCAATTGCAGTCACTGTCAGAAGAAGAAGAAGGACAGTCAAAGACACCAAGTGTCATGTTAAGCAGTGAAGGATATGTGATCATGTTGCAATCCAAAGAAGAGGACAAGACTAAGAAAACAGTCATACTCGGAGTAGTCCATAAATTGCTTGAGAAGTATAAGGACATAGTGAGTGATGGTGCACCTGCAACTTTACCTCCAAAAAGGGCCATAAGTCATCAGATTGACTTCATACCTGGAGCTTCATTGCCTAACAAAGCAGCTTATAAGCTTACACCAGATCAGAATCTAGAGGTAGCTAGACAAGTGCAAGAGTTATTGGATCAAGGATTGATTAGGAAGAGCACCAGCCCATGTGCAGTGCCAGTGGTCTCAGCAACCAAGAAAGGAAGCAAGTGGAGATTATGCACTGACTCTAGAGCAATAAATAGAATCACAATTAGGTATATGTTTCCTATTCCTAGGATTGAGGACTTGATGGATTGTCTTGGACGATCTCAGTACTTCACCAAGTTGGATCTCAAGAGTGGATACCATCAGATTAGAATCAAGGATGGAGATGAGTGGAAGATAGCCTTTAAGACAACAGATGGGTTGTATGAGTGGAGAGTTATGCCATTTGGCCTCTCTAATGCCCCTAACACATTCATGAGGCTCATAAATTAAGTGCTCAAGGACTTTACAGGGATATTTTTTGTGGTATATCTTGATGATATACTCATCTCTAGCAAGACAGTAGAAGAACACCTAAAACATGTGGAGTTGGTTCTTAGAAGATTGCAAGAAGAGAAGCTAGCCATCAACCTAGAGAAATGTGAGTTCTTTAAACATGAGCTTGTATATTTGGGTTTTGTAGTGTCCCAAGGATCATTGAAAATGGATCCAAGCAAGGTGGAAGCTATTCTAAACTGGCCTACACCAACCACAGGGACAGAGGTAAGAAGTTTCCATGGATTGGCTCAATTTTATAGGAAATTCATAAGAACATTTAGTAGCATATGTGCACCAATCCTAGATACAATCAAGGGTGGTTTAAAAACTAAGTTTGTGTGGACTCATGAAGCTGAGAAAGGTTTTGAGAAACTGAAACAAGTGGAAACTCAACCTATTCTCTTATTACCAAGCTTTGACAATTTTTTTACTGTGGAATGTGATGCTAGTGGAATTGCAGTAGGAGGAGTGCTTAGTCAAGAAGGAAGGCCCATAGCTTTCTTCAGTGAAAGCCTCAATGAAGCTAAGAAGAAGTATTCTACCTATGATCTAGAACTTTATGCTTTGGTTCAGTCACTTAGGAAGTGGAGGCATTACCTTCTACCCAAGGAGTTTGTGGTCTTTACTAACAATCAAGCACTTAGTTATATCAACACCCAAGAGAAGCTGGGCAATAGACACTTGAAATGGATGGAGTACATCCAAGCTTTTACTTTCACCATCAAGCACAAGAAGGGATAATTGAACAAGGTAGTAGATGCAATGAGTAGAAGATTGTTGAAAGTGCAAGAGATATAGATCAAGAGCATTGGAATAGAGATCTTCAAGGATCTCTATGGGGAGGATGAAGATTTCTCAGAGGCCTACAAGGTATGTTCTGACTTTGAGAATCATTTTCATAGCCAATACTCAGAATATACATTGCAAAGTGGATTGTTGTTTAAAGGGAATCAGTTATGTATTCCAAAAGGGTCAATGAGAGAAAACCTCATCCAGGAAAAGCATAATGGTAGTCTTAGTGGACATTTTGGCATCAACAAGACATTAGAACTAGTGCAAAGGTTCTACTATTGGCCTAAGTTGTCAAGAGATGTTAGGAGGTATGTGGAGCAATATGTAGTGTGCATGAAAGCTAAGGGAGGAGCTAGTAATGCTTGTCTATATCAACCCCTACCAATTCCTAACAGACCATGGAAGTGTGTTAGCATGGACTTTGTGGTAGGACTCCCTAAGATCAAGATCGGACTTGATAGTGTCTATGTAGTGGTAGATAGATTCAGCAAGATGAGTCACTTTATCCCTTGTAAAACCACTCATGATGCTAGCTATATAGCTCACCTTTTCTTCAAGGAAATTGTAAGGATCCATGGATTTCCTTTAAGCATTGTTTCAGACAGGGATGTGAAGTTCATGAGTCACTTTTGGAAGACTCTATGGAGAAGATTAGGTACCAACCTATCTTTTGGATCAGATTACCATCCTCAGACCGATGGTCAAAAAAAGGTGGTTAATAGGGTATTAGGTAACCTTCTAAGGTTCCTAACCAAAGAGTATGGATAGAAATGGGACATGGTTATCTCATAGGCTGAGTATGCTTATAATGACAGTGTGAACCAGACCACAGGGAAGAGTCCTTTCGAGATTGTGTATGGAATGCACCCAAGAGGTATATGTGAGCTTAGGGATCTAGGAGCTATGGAATATAGGAGTGGAAATGCAGAGGACTTCACTCAAACCATGAAAGAGATTAAAGAGCAGGTAAAGAAGACAGTCACCGAGGCTACACAAAAGTTGAAAGATGAGGTAGATATGTCAAGAAAGGATTTGCAATTTGTAGTAGGAGACTATGTCATGGTTCACCTCAACAAATCTAGGTTGCATAAGGGTACATCAACCAAATTGCAGATGGAAAGAGTGGGACAATGCAAGGTATTAGCCAAATATGGGAAGAATGCATACAAGGTGGAGTTACCTGCAAATTTGGGGATTTCACCAATGTTGAATGTAGCTGATTTGATTAGGTATAAGGGATCAATCAATGAAATGGATTAGAACAACAAGTATATCTTCAAGGAAGTAAGAAACATACCCTTACTTATTCAAGACAAGCTTCAGGCAGAAAGGATCTTGGAGTCAAGGTTGAGGAAATCTACAAGGCATAAAGTGTACATGGAGCATCTTTTCAAGTGGAAGAACAAACATGAATCTGAGGCTACATGGGTGCACGAAGCTCAGTTCAAGAAGCATGGAATTGACCCATCTCTAATCTCTCCTCACATTCCTTAATTTCTATGCAGAGGGGGGGAATGGTGCAGGAGCACCCCAAGGTTCCTCTAGGAGAGTTAACTAGAAGGGGTCAAGAATTAGCAATTTGTGTAGGCCACATGTAGAAAACTCCTTCCATTCTTTGAGTTTGTGCCTTAGAGGCATTTGAGAACAGGTATTATGTTCATAAAGGTCATGTTGACCATTTGCTAGATTGGGATTTGGCTACAAGGATGATTTAAGACCTTTGTAGACCTTCCTAGGTGATAGTTTTCTTTAAAATTTTGCAAATAAGGCTTATGGAAAGCCACAAGAGGCCATGGAGAAGTTAGGATCAAGATTAACTGAATTGGAGAACCTATTTATGGTGTTTCTCGACCTGTTGGAAGGTTGGAAGCTTTTGTATTGCTTAAGACTTCATGAATACCAAAGAGGACAGTGATAGAATTGTATAATTTTCTATGGTATGCTTTGAATTCATGTGATCAGGAGTGATAATGGCACTATAAACTGTGGTAGTTTGTAGTGTAATTGTGTTATAAGCTTTGTGTGGTAGTATTTAGGTTGTGCGATCAATTTTCAGGCGTTGTTTGTTTAATTAAGTTGTTTCTTTTTAGTTGCTAACCTGATAGTCAGTCTGTAAAGGATGGAGTTTTAGTTACATTCCCACTGTATTTTGTGTATGGGCCCTTGGGAACTGTGATTAGGCTCCATGTCTATAAATAGGCTAGGGTTAGGAGTGGTTAGGAGTCGAGGAATCATGGAGAAAGTATTCTCCTAAGTGAGCTTGATAGTGCTCGGCTAGGAAAGACAGGAAGTGCAAAGCACTTGACTTGCAGGGGTGTCTATCTCCTGGAAATTCACGGTGTGGAGAGAGCATGTGTATGCCTTGCCAAGGCTTAGCAAGAAGGAAGAAGCCCCATCAACCCATTTGGTGAGAGGAATCCTTAACAGTCTACAAGAAGATAGGGAAAGACCCAAAATAACCTAAGTTCTTGGTCATTTCAAGTTTGAGGAACTGTACGGGCAGTTGGAGGCCAGGACCACCACATTCTTCAGGTGACAGACATGAAGAACAAGAAACCCAAGGGTAAAATCAGTGTTCTTTGGTAAACCTTGGAGTATTAGTGTGTTTTCTCAGAGTTAGATACCTAATTGGGCTCTTGGGCTAGTAGCCTAATAAACCCTAACTGAGGGTTTGGCGGAAGCGAATTGTAAATGGAGTATGGTGGAATTTCAAGAACCCTTGAGAGATGGTTTGAATCCTTTGGAAACATCTACACACCCCTACAAAGCTAAACTTTAGTTATTGGAGGATGTTAGTCCTTAGGGTAGATTAAGGGGTAAGGAAGTGTTAGAAGCATTGCACCAAGATTGACTTGGTAGATGGAATTTTGATAGTAATGGGGTTGGCAAGGT
Organism: Sequoiadendron giganteum; assembly: GCA_007115665.2. Classification (NCBI taxonomy): domain Eukaryota; kingdom Viridiplantae; phylum Streptophyta; class Pinopsida; order Cupressales; family Cupressaceae; genus Sequoiadendron; species Sequoiadendron giganteum. Next base: position 284,422,834 of record CM021107.1, on the reverse strand, counting down.
GAACCAAGGGAACCCAAACATGCATTAGGTCCTATAGGTTTAGGTGGTTAAGACACCAAGGAGATCTTGCTAGCAAAGATCCAGAGCATGGAACGGTGATTGTTTCATCCAACCCTACCCTATCAGACAAGAGGTGGAAGAGAAGTACATGAGGTGGATGAAGGACAAGTACCTTTGAGGTACCTTGGGGGATGAGAAGACTTCCTCAAAATGGAACTTCTTGTCCCCAAATGAAGATGAAAGAAACATTTGAGGGATTTTAGAATTCCTCAAAAATCTACATGGGAAAAGGGGAAGTGGTTGGAAGAATAAATATAAATTAAAAATTTACATTCATTGGAGAGTTTATTGGGTAAAAGGTCTCCAAAAAGTTGGAGATTTGTCACATGTGGGTGATGTGACAAGTCCAAGGTTCTAGAATTACTTGGCACATGTAAAGTGACAAGTCAAGCTTTCTAGAATCTTGCATGGGGGATGAGGAAGACCTTGGAAAGAAAAAAGTGAATTAAAAATTCACATGGGGAAGAGAGTAAACTTGGGAAAATAAATGTGAATTAAAAATTCACATGGGGAAGAAAGTCCAAGCTAAAAATGGTAAGTGGGAAGGTTGATCAGAAAAGGTAAGCTAAATGTGGCTAATGATTCTGATTAAGGTTGTGCAAATACAGGATTAGGATAATTAATGAGAGATTAGAGACAAGTGGGAGATTATGGAGGATGTGACACTTAATCAAGATTAAGTGGAGCACATCTTAATCACAGATTAATTAATTTAATCTGGATTAAAAGAGGGTTATGGAGAATGTGACAAGGAGAGAGAAAAGGGGGAATTAAAAAATGATTTTAATCCAAATGGGTTAAAATTCTAAATTAAATAATTTGTCATATTTATTTAATTTAGAGAAGAAAAGAGATAGGGTAAAGTATTTAATTTATTTAATTACATACTTTAGGAACCTTAGGCGGAAAATGAAATAATGATTAAATAAGTTATTTAATCATTATTAATGAAATAAATGAATAGAGTAGACAATTTTGATCATATGGAAGTGATCAAATTTGGATGTCTACATTTTTCCCCTCTTCGAAGTGTCTTTAGAATAACCGTGCTTTGAAGAAAAGAAAGTGTGACTCTATAGAGGAATTAATTGAAAAATGATGCCCCAGCATGGGGAGGAGGATCTTAGATGTCCAGTTAGTGGGGAGTGGATGAAGATACCCCAATCCTGGAAGGGATTGTCTATGGCAGGGAAAATTGGTAAATGTAAAAGGTATGCCCCCTCGAGAGGGTGACAAGGGAAAAAAAAAAAGAGGGTCCCAGGCAACATCTCGATAGGAAGAAACTGATGGTATGGTTAAAAAGAGGGCAAAAAATTAGGCAAGTTTTCCTTTTGAACGAAGTTAATCGGACAAACGGGTTGCAAATGGCGGCCCCGAGAAGTGAAAGGATTAATCAAAGGAATAAAAATGTAAATAAAAGGTTAAAATATCTCTTAAGAGAGTGAAAATGAATATAAGGTAATTTTGAAAATTACTTCAACCCATTTGCACTGTAGCAATTGAAAGAAGAGGAGAGAGAGCAAGCAAACGAGGAGTGAAGATGTCGGGAGATAATGACACCGAGATCGTCCACCAGATAGACAAGGTTTGACGGTCCTACAAATAGCAAGATGGGCCCCGCTAGGTAGGCAACAAAACCCCCTATACATTATTTTTGAAATTTTAATGTATTTTCAGTCGTTTTATCAAAAATGTAAGACATGGGTTTTGTGGGAAGGAAAAAATTAGAAATTGGGTAGGAATTGAAAATTTGAAAATTTGAAAGAAGAGTGGGTTTTGGGAAGAAAGAAAAATCTGCCATCGAGGGGCATATATGCCCCCCATTGGGCGGATCCGCCCCGTGGCAGGGCGAGTACACCCCGCTATAGGGGCAGGTCTGCCCCATGGCGGGGTGGATAGGTGCCCCCCGGTGGTGGGGACAGGCGCCCCCGCTAGGAGCGATGGCACCGCCCAGGCCGGGCCTAGTGGCGGCACCACCCAGGCGCAGCGGGGCAACCCCGGCCCAGGGCGAGTCTGCCCCACTGCAAGGGCGGGTTCGCCCTGGCAGACCGAGGACGAGTCCGTCCTGGCCGGGAGGGAAGAGTGAGGGGGAAAAAAGAAGAAAAATAGAGAGAGAAAATGAGAGAAGAAGGGAGAGAGAAAAAGAGAGAGAGAGAGACAAAAAATAAAAAGGCGTGGGAGGAAGAGGATTTGAGACAAAAATTTTGACAAGGGGAATGGTGTTGTGTGCAATATTTTGGTAGATTGCGGACTCACGAGCAGAGGCCGGAGGCACTAGCGGCACCAATTGAGGCAATGACCAAAGCGGATCAAGCAACTCTGGAGCGGGCAGAATTACTGCATTTAGTGCAGTTTCCTAAGATGAGGGCACATCGGGCGATGTTGATAGCCCCGATAGAGAGGTGGAGTTCAGCCATGTCGAATTTTCATTTGTCGATAGGAGAGATGACAGTGACATTGGAGGATGTTTGGCGAATCTTGAGGTTACCGATAGTGGGGTGGTTAGTGAGTGAGGAGCAGTCGAGAGGAGCACAATTAGATGAGACCATTCTGGTGCTATTTGGGTGAGATGACTTGCCAATATAGAGGGGGAGGTTGAATGTAGATAGATGCATGTCCCTGGCGGTGATGACATTACCACTTTTTCTATGTTGCCCAATCAGCGGGATTCTGTTGCCAGGCCAGAGTAGGCGCTTCTGCAGCCTATGGTACATATAGGTGATACAATATATAGTCGAGTGGAGGGAGGGGCAGATTTCCTGGGGGTCATGTGTATTGGCCTAGTTATACCAGGACATGCATGTGATTTGTTATCGGAGGGTGCAGAGCTTGATGCACAGGACGCTATTGCAAGTATGGGGGTGAGCACACATCGCGATAACGAGACCCATAGTGATCAGGGGATGAGACTTGGATGAAAGAGAGCCAGTGGCATGGCAGTTCGGGGCAGCAAGGGGCTTTGTCTTACGCTATGAGACACAGGGAGAGGTGGATCAGTGGAGGAGAGTGTTTGATGAGTTACAGGGGGAGCACATTGTATGGCAACCATATATGTATCAGAGGTTTAGAGGATGGAGGACCGAGGAGGAGATACATCGAGGATTCTTTAGATGCAGATGTTTCCTGATTAGGAGCTCGGGGCAAATTATGGAGATGCATTGTCTAGACAGAGTGATGCAGCAGTTTGGACTCATGCAAGACATTCCAGGAGCGTCGACTATGTTTTTTCAGCTTACCAAAGAGGTACCCTGGGGGTGGCATTGTCAGTGAGAGGTGTGAGGGAGGTGTGGGTGATGGTAGGTGGGGTGTCCTATCAAGGGAGGTGAGAGGGTCTAGAGGATGATGGAGTGACAAATTGATATGATCGGTGGTTTCAAAACCACCACTGGGAGAGGGTTACACCAGAGGTGTCTATTGTGGGAGCCGTAGAGGGGGGGGCAGAGGATGAGCAGGAGGGGGGATAGGAGGAGGAGCCAGAGTAGGGTGGACATGAGGTTGAGAGTGGTGTTGCAGAGGAGGGTGTTGCTGGAGATCAGTTGGCGAGGAGCGGTAGAGTCAAGAGGAGTCGACAGCCGAGGAGGGCGAGGAGAGTTGTGGTAGAGGAGATGGACGCAGGAGGGGTAGGTGATGAGGGAGAGGAGAGAGAGGCAGGAGGAGATGATGGGGGGGAGGAGATAGAGGTGGAGATGCTCCGAGTGGTGGAGGGGAGGGAGGTGCAGACAAGGATTGGTGGTAGAGTATGGTGGAGGTGGGTGCAGGTGAGAGCCCTAGAGCCATAGGAGGATGTGAGGGCTAGAGAGCTACAGGAGGATGCGAGGTTCTGAGATCTACAGGAGGGAGTAGAGAGGGAGACAAATGTCAGAGGACATCCCGGGGAGAGGCCCGAGAGTAGTTGACAGAGGAGAGTCCAGCTATCTGAGCAGGAGTTGAGGAGACTGATAAGGGTGGGGAGGAGAGGAGAGCCATAGAGGATTTGGTTGACGAGTCGAGCAGAGATAGTGTAGGAGGAGAGAGGGGGGGAGGCGATGGACCTAAATGTATAGGTGATGGAGCCTTTAGCCATAGTACCAGCAGTTGCAGTGGATGATCCGATGATGTTACTAAGAGGGGCCCAGGCGAGGATATGTGTGCTAGAGGAGGAGTTGAGGAGGGCAGAGGTGGAGGTGTAGAGGGTGAAGGAGACAAAGATGATAGTGTTTGATCGGGTTGTGGACCAGCTGACGATAGATATATAGGTGGTGAAGAGAGAGGGATGAGACACGAGTAGGGATGGAGAGAGCATGGGGTGAGCTGGCTCGGGTGACATGGGATCGAGACAGGCTAGAGGCAGCGATGACAGTTGCTCGGATACGAGGGCAGCCAGAGTCAGCAGGAGGGGGGGAGATGGAGGCACTAAGGCTTCAGGTGGCAGTATTTCTGGAGGAGAGGATAACACTGTAGGAGAGGGTATCCACGGTAGAGGCATCTGTAGAGGATATGAGGGCGAGACTCGAGGCTGCAGAGGTCGGACTAGAGACAGTGCAGCGAGAGAGAGTGCATAGGGATAGGTACAGGCACTACAGGGGGAGAGGGACAGTGTATAGATATAGATGTCGGCACTACAGGGGGAGAGGGACAGTTTATGGAGACGGGTCCAAATCTTGCAGTTCCAGAAAGACTCAGCAGTGGGTCGGGTAGAGAACGCCGAGAGGGATATAGCATAGATGTAGGCACATCGAAGGCAAGGTGATGAGACAGTACTAGAGACTATGCAGGAAGAGAGGGAGAGGTCCACATAGTAGATACGACTACTGACAGTGGCACAGGAGGCATGGGAGCTAGAGCGACAGGCCATGAGCAGAGAGCGGGATAGGTATAGGCATGAGCAGAATGCCACTCAGTTCCAGGTTGGGTAGAGAGATGAGTATATGCACAAGGCTGTGTACTGGAGGGGTGCGTATGAGCAGGCAATGACAAATCCGGTTCAGCGTACCGTGTAGTATGTTAAGCAGATACCACAAATGTTGGCACTGTCACAGTCTTTAGGGACACGAACTAGGGGGTATAGTGATTTCCAGCTGACTCCTTCTTGGTTTGGGACCTAGGGCATGAGTCTCAGGGGACTCTGACACATAAGGGACCAGTACCTAAGTCTCCTCAGAGGTCAGATGTGGGCAACTCGGGATAGGCAGAGGACAAGTGACAGGATACAGGTGCCTTTGACAGGTACTAGATGGTGGGGTAGTGCATATTTTTGTAGAATATGCACCTTATTTTGATCATGATATGGAGGTGATTATGTGATGACTATAGTTTGTATATGGACATTGTATTATTGTGATGATGATATGTGATGTTCCCCATTGATATTATGCCACACATTTTGGTGATGTATGGTATGCATATGGTGTTTTATTGATGTTCCTATGATAGCTGATGTATGTGATGCATATGTATATGATGTTTTTGTGTTGATATAGATGTTGTGTTATGATGTGAATTTTTTACTTATGCATGTGTGATTATGGAAAATGTTAATGATTTATGAATGGTAATGCAATTGTATTAATGATGTAATTAATATGGGCCTATTAATTATGCAATATCGATAAATGAATGGATGTTAAATGGAGAAATGAACTTAATGATTGTAGACATAAGTATCAATGGGTAGGTGATATGTGTAGGGTGTGTGGGGCGCAGTACCTATCAAAGACCATAAGGATCCTGAGAAGAAAAGTTAGTAAGAGTGAATGAGAGTTTGCACAACCAAAAATCACGAGTCATAGATGTAGGAGTGAGATAGGATGAAGGGCGACTATGCAATGAGATGAAATGCAGTATGAATATAATTTTCCATCCTTTAGAGCACTGATTTTTTCTATAGCATAAGACATCAGGCATTAGGGTATGTAAACCAAGACGGATTAATGTCTAATGCATAAAACAAACACAATAAACAAGAAGGATATCCCAATACCCCAAAGTCGCGATGACTTTGGTTGGGCCAGGTATTGGAATAACCACAAGTACAAAGAGATGCCCCCACATAACACAAGATCTGAAACGAATCCTAGTGCGTACCACGTGGGGCATCCCAGCAGACAACAACAATAGTCAAGAGATGTCCCTATGTTAACTAGGCAAAACACACCACAATATGAAGGATCATGGCAATCTTGACTAGTGATTATAAGGAGCTCAAATGATAAACAAAATCCAAAAGTTCCAAAATATCATAATCAATTACAAGCATCCTTTGCCATAAGATCCCAAGGATGGATGCGGTTGATGTGGTCTATTAGGAAGGATGCATCTTGTTAAGACCCATGATGGATACTAAGCTAAAGTGACCTAGATGACGTAGGATGATTGTCATTGGTAAGATTTCTTGATACGAGGAGATCATGTTTGTAACGAATCAGCAATGATAGGGACATACTTGACAACAAGACAACAAGAGGACGAGACACAACCTAAAGACCTAGGGGCTCGAGGGTTGATAAAAATATCAACCTTGCCTACGTGAAAGCGCAAAGCCCTCTTAGTTTAGGAAAAGACCATAATAAAAGAGCGGAATGTGGACTGATGGATGACTAAGACAAACGCAAGCCCCGGGGGCAGATCAAAAGATCAACCTTTCCTACGTGCAAGCGTAGGGGTGTCGTAGTTCGGACAGGACAAAAGACCGAGGATGGAAAAGATCGGAAAGTGGACTGTGACGATGGATGATGAATGACAAAATGCCTCGAGGGACGATCCAAAGATTAGCCTTGCCTACGTGCAAGTGCAAAGGCATCGTAGCTCAAGAGGGGATGATGATAAAAGCGGAAAGAGGACAATGAAGACCTCAATGGATGACAAAGACTAAATGGAAAAAATTCCCCAAGGGGTCGATCAAATGATGGACCTTGCCTATGTGAAAGCGTAGTTCGACACAAGGCCAAAGATAGAATATGGAAGAGGACAAGACAGACAAAAGGCAGAACCCCGGGGCAGATCAAATGATCGACCTTGCCTACGTGAAATCGCAGGGGCAATGTAGCTCGACAAGAGACCAATGATAGACAATGGATAAGGGATGATGAGATGACCAAGATAAATGGATGGAGCGGATATGATGAGCTAGGATAGGCCATGCGGATGGGCTGGTTGATATGTTGGATGTGGGTTATGTGAAGCTCAAGGATGGGATGGTGATCTAGATCATTAGAAGATGAATTTGGAGGATGAGAGGATGTATAGATGAATGATGAAGAGTGATAATATATCAGAAAGATGTAAGAAATAGATAAAAGGGACAAATTAGGATGTGAATGGCATTGAAGTGCATGGGGGTAGCCTATAGCGAGATACCAATGACAAGGGATGATGAGATAGGAGGAAAATAGAGGGAAAGGGATGGATGGATGAGAAGATGCGAGGATAGGTGGATAGATGATGGATAGATGAGTGATGAATATTGAGAGGATATTAGAAAGATGGACGATGTCTCCAAGGACCCAATTGCAAATAAGGAGATGCCCTCACTCTATATGTGTCACACATGATGAGGCAAGAGGGATAGCAAGATGGGTGGATAAGGGAGTGAGATGGGCAATGGAAGAAAGGTAGAGGTGAATAGGATGCATGGACAATGGAAGATAGAGAGAGGTGGATAGGATGCACGGATAATGGAATATAGAGAGAGGTGGATAAGGAATATGATAGTGTATGGATGAGGGGAATATATGCCAAGATGTGTCCAAATCATGTATATAGGTTTTCCCCTACATTTATCAAGATCACAAGGAAGATGGACAGAGTGGGATAAATGGGATAGGATGTGGAAGATAAGCAGATGTAGGAGATGGAGGAAAGGAATGTGTAAGTGGATGTTTCCCCCAATCATGGAAGGAGACTATATGGGGAATTTATGCATGATGCCTGTTTTCTAGGTTTTCATCATGGTACTAATCCAAGGCCTTGTTTGCCAAGTTTTCACCATTAGACAAATGATTTTCTCTTTACTATTTTTTGACTTTTGACTTTTTGAATTTTTGACTTTTTGACTTTTTGGAGTAGGATACGGGTGAAGATGGATGAGGATAGGGATATGGATATGCATAGTTAGAGGATATGGATTCGGAAGACATAAGCATGAATTTCTAGATGAGGTAATAAGATCCCATGTTTGAAGGGACTATTTGGATGTTGGTACAACCTTATTAGACTGGATGGTTTATGCAAGAGGATGGATTAAAGGAATTTGATGGGGGAGATATGGGGGATAGTGGATGGGATGTTGGAAAGTTTATGGATGGAATGATGGAGTGGATGTGTGATGGGGGAAGGTGTTCAGGACCAACATTGGCACATGTGGTAGATGTGAATTGATAGGAGGGTTGATGGGTGGATAATGTGGCGATAATGGAGGCATTAGGATAGGGAATTTTGGGACATAAGGACCCAAAACAGATTTAGGAGATGGAGGATGCAAATGATTTTGTGGGGGAATATAAAATTTGGATGTCATTATGGACGTGTCATTTGAAGGTATGGTACCTTTTTTCTTTGGGATCCACATGGTTTTGAGTGTTGCTTTGGTGGGCCTTTGTGGCCTTTTGGATTGATTGGGATTTTGGATTCGATTTTTCTGTTCTTCAACATGTCTTTTGAAGGGGACATGAGAAACTTTAGATTCATGTGGATGTTTGGATTTATGTATTGTTGCTTTGGCATCCAAAGTGCTTTTAGAAGAAATGGGATGGGTATGAGGATATGGATGATGTGGAGCAATGGAGGTAGGGTTATAGGGATTACGTGTAGATGGAGAATGTGTAGGTATGTGCCTTTGTTGATCCTAATTAGGAGTTATGAAGGTAGGATTTTAATGCTGTGTATGAGGGAGAGGAGGTGGATGAATGAGAGGATGAATAGAATAAGATGGAGGGGGTGATTTTGGGATATAAGAACCCATAGTAGATGGAGGATGAGAAATGATGGATAGAGGAACATAAGGACCCAAAATGGATTTAGAGGATGAGGGAGGAAGATGGATGGTTGTTTTGAGGTAATATGATGGAGGAGGGGGGATGGCGACAAATGACTTGGTACAACGATGGAAAGTACCTCTTGTGCCTTTAGAAGAGGATCATTTAGGATGTACGGAGATTGTACCAACATCTTTAGAGTGCGGGTTTTGGGAGATATATACAAGACCATGTGTGCCTAGATGTTCTTTGACTTGAATGGGCTCTAGCATTCCTTGCTCATGAAGGCCTAAACCTTTTCCTTCATAGCTCATGTTTTCAAGCATGTGATCTATAGTAGGATTCTTATTCTTTTGGAAGCATGATGCGAGTGTGTTAGCAGGTGGAGGAGGAAATCTGGTGCCTATACTTTGTTTTGCTTCTGTAAGAAGGCCACCACAGATAAGTGTAATGCAACCAATGAGGTACAAAAGTGGTGTTGGGATTGGTGATGAAGGATCATGCGATGGAGAGGAGGGGATAGCCGCATCAGGAGGAATGAGTGATAAGGGAACATGAGAGGAATTGGGGATTATGATGGAATCTAGATTTATGGTAGTGAATGATAAGGTCTCATGAGATGGAGTGATTGGATCTTGAATGTAAAGGGGATCATGGGATGGAGTGGATGAGCTAGTGTGATCTTGATATGGGGTGGAGGGGAGGATAGGATCATGAGATGGGATGGATGGGGGATTATGATCTTGGGATGTAGTGGATGGGATGGGAGGATCTGGATTTGGAGAAGGGGATATGCTTGTATGCTTTGGATCAAGCTCTTGGCATGAATCATCTTGTGTGGGATGTATGAGGATGGAAGAGTGTTGGAGGGATGCCTCAATTGGGGGAGATAGGAGGAGGTAGGATTCATGAAGGTTATGGGATTGAAGTTTGTGAATATTAGGACTAGGAGGAGGGGATTGGATGTCTTCAATGGATTGGGTGGATCTAGGAGTAGAAGATGGGGATTTAATGGATTCGATGGGTTTGACTGGCTCAACCATTTGGACAATGTTAGGAATGGTGATGGGAGGGATAGGTCTAGGATGGAGGAGGGCCTCATCACTAGTGACAGTACATGATAGATTGGGAGGGCATGATGTCTCTTTTGTCATGAGTCCTTGGGAAAGATTTGGAAGGGATGTAGGATTAGGTAGAGTGATGGGAATGGATGGAGGATCAAGGATGGATGGAGGATTAGGATTAGGGATTTTTTGATTAGGATTAGACATGGGGATGTGATTGGATGAAGTACTAGGAGGAGATGGAGGATTAGGATTAGATGTGTGGATGGGATTGGATGGAGGATTAAGATTAAGAATTGGAGGATTATATGAGGGGATGTGTGGATGAGGATTAGATGTAGAACTAGGAGGAGACGAAGGATTATGATTAGGTGAGTGGATGGGGCTATATAGGGGACTTGGAGTGGCTGGAGGAGATGGAGGATTAAGATATAATGCGGGAAAAGGGAGAGTGGCGTAGGAGGATGTGGATGTTGGATTAGATTGGGAAGATGGGGATGGTGAGTGATGGTAGGAATATGTGGAATTAATGTAAGGTTATTGGGATGGGGGATTGTGATAGGAAGGTGTGGATGTTGGATTAAAATAGGAAGATTGAGGTGGTGAACCATCGTAGGAGGACATGTATGGTGGGTTGGTGTAGGAGGATATGGATGGTAGATTAGGATGAGAGGATTGAGATGGTGGATTAGGATAGGAGTAATATTGGTATGAGGGATTGTGATAGTAATGTGTGAGTGTTGGATTAGGATGAGAAGATTGGGATGTGGGATTAAGGTATAGGTATTGGGATTGTTGATGATGATGAGGATAAGAGGACATAGATGTTGGATAGGATAGAGGTTGAAAGGGAGGACATGATGAATATTTCGATGGTGAGGATGTTGGATATCCCTTGTCAAGGGTAGAATAAGAACCATTATTAGATGTGGATGAAGGCATGGTGGGATAGTTTGAAGAAGTAGTGAGATTTTGGGAGGCAATTGGAGAGAGCTTACTAGCAATGATAGTGTCAAGAGGATCTATATAACAATCTTCATGATCAACAAGATTTTAGTTATCGTCATCAATGGAGTTAGGATTCCCCTTGACTACTATTATTGGTTGTGTGAGAGGGGGATAAAGATTCATGATGGATATAGATTAGAAGGAAAGAATAGATGATGGATAGAAAAATAGGATGTATTGGAAGCTCATATAGGGATTGGATGAAAGCTCAGATTGGGATTGGATGATGGGTCAATTGATGATGTATCAATTAGTTTGATGATTGGATAAGGATTGGTTGATGGATCAATTTGATGATTTGGATAAAGATTGGATTGGATCAATTGGATGATTTGGATTTGGATTGATTTGATTGGATCAATTGATGATGTATCAATTGGATGATTTGGATTTAGATTGATTTGATTGGATCAATTGATGATATATCAATTTGATGATTTGGATTTGGATTGATTTGATTGGATCAATTGATGATATATCAATTTGATGATTTGGATTTGGATTGATTTGATTGGATCAATTGATGATATATCAATTGGATGATTTGGATGAGGATTGATTTGATTGGAGGGGATCCTAAAACCTGATTTGGAAATCACCCTAAGTGACTTATGACATTGGTTGATCGATTTGAGCTAGCTAAATCAATGATCACAATACCGAATCCACCTTGAGATGGAAGGGGATTGATTTGGGCCAATGACCTTGACTTACAACACAAATCCACCTCAAGATAGAAGCAGATTGATTAGGTTGAAGACAAGGATTGATTATGTAGGATAATGATCAACTTAACGCCTTGGTCAGTTCGAGAAATAACTCCTAAAACAAGGTTTAAGGGATTTTGTGTTGAGAGATGATGATGAATGCAAATGGAAGATGTGTTGTTGAAGATGTTTAGGTCTCATGATAAGATGGGTATCCCAAATGGTGGAATGATCAATGTGAATGTGGTAAATGGATATTTTGGAAACGTTAAACGGGGGCTTGGAATGGCTAAATGAAGGTTTGGAATGGTCAAATGAGTGTTTAGGATGATCAAATGGTCAAATAGAGACTTTGGATGTTCAAACAGACATTTGGAATGGTCAAATGGATGAAACTGTCCATTCAGCGGGGCATATCCACACTTTTGCAGTAAAACTATCAGAAACGTTGGATCGCAGGGGCGTATCCACACTTTTGCAAAAAAAATGCTGAAACAAGGGGGAAAATCCGCCCTTCTGCAGTGGAAAATGTTGAAATAGGTGGGCAATTTCACCCCTCTGCAGTGAAAAATGTTGAAACAGGGGGGCAAGTTCACCCCTCTACAGTGGAAAATGCTGAAACAGGGGGGCAAGTTCACCCCTTTGCAGTGGAAAATGCTGAAATAGGGGGGAAAGTTCACCCCTCTGTAGTGGAAAATACAATTTGGTTTGGATGAGGGATTTTGGCAAGGACTTAAAATGATTCAATAATGGCTTGACTTATCAAAATTACTGGTTCTTCACATAAAGACACTTTGAACAAGCACAATCCTATGATTAGTGTTAAGGGGTATGGCCAGCAAAGGTCTTACTCTAGGATGAACAAAGTTTCTAAGGAGTCCTCGATATATGCTTGGTATGTGAGGCACAAACCGTGAACACCAGTCCATCACAAGCGTGAGTCAGGAACCCCAGCGAGATATTGAAAGGCTCAGACTAACTCTTCACATCTATCTAGGTATCACCCTAGCTTCAACACTTCGCCAATTATGACACAATTGGATTGGGGTACAACTTTGGTTCTCCCCCCTTTATATACCCCACCGGTACGCATGGTTGGGATCGTCCCTTGGGGTGATGAAATCCCCAAGTAGGTCCCACTAAGAAGAAGACTCTAATCGTTTCCCACTACCCCCTTCGGATCCGCACAAAGTGCAAAGGAGGAAGGTTAAAACAAACTAATGCCCCCTTAGGGTAAAATAAATAAAATAGACACAACAAGCAGCAAATGTTACTTTCCCCTAATTATACTAAGTAAACAGATAAAGCAGTAAGGAAAGACTTCAAAAATCAGAATAAAACAAAGGCCCTGCAAGCAAATGTTAGTTGTTTTATCTCCTTTTTCTTTGTGATTTTCAGCAACACACTCAAGATATCAGCAAGAAATCTAACTTCACCCACCAACAAACAGGGTTAGAGGATTAGAGCACAAAACAACAAAAGAAAGGGATAAAAACGAAGCTGAAATGCACTTTTTTACCTTTTGGAATGTGTTTTTAGGGTAAATCCACCCCTCTGCAATGAAAGATGTTGAATCGGGTGGGAAAATCCACCTCTCTACAATGAAAAATGCTAAATCAGGTGGGAAAATCCACCCCTCTACAGAAAACAATTAGAAAAAAAAGGGTTGAATAGTGGGGGCGTATCTGCACTTCTGCAGAAAACAGTTAAGAAAAACATTGAACAGCGGGGGCGTATTCACACTTTCGTAGAAAGCAAGTAAAAAAAACGTTGAATAGCAGGGACGTATCCGCACTTCTGTAGAAAATAGTTAAGAAAAACGTTGAACAGCGAGGGCGTATCCGCACTTTTGCAAAAACAATTAAGAAAAATGTTGAACAGCGGGGGCATATCCGCACTTCTGCAGAAAATAGTTAAGAAAAATGTTGAACAGCGGGGGCGTATTCACACTTCTGCAGTAAAAACTGTCAGAAACGTCAGATCGTGAGGGCGTATCCACCCCTCTGCGACCTGAATCTGCAAACAAGATAAATAACAGAAAACGTAAAATAAAGAAACCCTTTTGTGGGTCCCACTGGGCGTGCCAAAAATGTAATCCTTTTAAAATGTCAAGTCCTAATGTCAGATGCTAGACAAAAACTAATAATGCAACAAGAGGAAATAACAAGATAAAAGGGCACCTCAATGATTAGCCTAAGAAAATAGATAACATGGAAGTAAGATAAAACAAATTGAATGTTATTTGTTATACCTTATATGCTGCTCTTTCCTTGGTTGGCCCTTGATTTTGAAGAGTTGTGTGTTCCTTGGATGGCAATAGAGTTTAATGGATGCAAGATGCAAGATGGATGAGATCTTCTTTGTGCAGTTCATTCTTTGAAATTAATAATACAAAAAATTGGCAAAGTCCAATGGATATAGAAGATTTGTGAAGAAGCAAAAAAAAAATCAAATTTTTATTTCTAACCACCAAATGTCACAGGCTATTTATAGACAATTCGCCAAGTTGGAGCCACTGAAGGTAAATTTTCTAAATTTTAAAGTATATTTTGTATAATCATTTTTTAAATATGTTTTAGAAATTATATATTTTTTAATTGTTGGTGGTTTAGATTCTTTGCCATACACTACATTGTTCTTAAAAGACTAGTGGATGTGAAGCAAGCTTTAAAAAGCATGGTGATTTTGCAAAAGACTTTATCCTTAAATTGAGGGAAATGAGGGGGTATTTATAGGCTAATTGAAATTCTCTAGAGAATTCAACGGTTGAGATTGATCCAACAAGATCAAGATGAAGGGTTATGGTGATTTGATGATTCATAGGCCCTCACATATTGACATGTGGAATGTGAGATGTCTTAGGGTGGAGTGATGTGGAAATGAGGTGGAGGAGAAGGACAAGAGGTGGAAGAGAAGTACATGAGTTGGATGAAGGACAAGTACCTTTGAGGTACCTTGGGGGATGAGAAGATTTCCTCAAAAGGGAACTTCTTGTCCCCAAATGAAGATGAAAGAGACTTTTGAGGGATTTTAGAATTCCTCAAAAATCTACATGGGAAAAGGGGAAGTGGTTGGAAGAATAAATGTAAATTAAAAATTTACATTCATTGGAGAGTTTATTGGGTAAAAAAAGGTCTCCAAAAAGTTGGAGATTTGTCACATGTGGGTGATGTGACAAATCCAAGGTTCTAGAAGTCCTTGGCACATGTAAAGTGACAAGTCAAGCTTTCTAGAATCTTGCATGGGGGATGAGGAAGACCTTGGAAAGAAAAAAGTGAATTAAAAATTCACATGGGGAAGAGAGTAAATTTGGGAAAATAAATGTGAATTAAAAATTCACTTGGGGAAGAGAGTCCAGACTAAAAATGGTAAGTGGGAAGGTTGATCAGAAAAGGTAAGCTAAATGTGGCTAATGATTCTGATTAAGGTTGTGCAAATACAGGATTAGGATAATTAATGAGAGATTAGAGACAAGTGGGAGATTATGGAGGATGTGACACTTAATCAAGATTAAGTGGTGCACATCTTAATCACAGATTAATTAATTTAATCTAGATTAAAAGAGGGTTATGGAGAATGTGACAAGGAGAGAGAAAAAGGGGAATTAAAAAATGATTTTAATTCAAATGGGTTAAAATTCTAAATTAAATAATTTGTCATATTTATTTAATTTAGAGAAGAAAAGGGATAGGGTAAAGTATTTAATTTATTTAATTACATACTTTAGGAACCTTAGGCGGAAAATGAAATAATGATTAAATAAGTTATTTAATCATTATTAATGAAATAGATGAATAGAGTAGACAATTTTGATCATATGGAAGTGATCAAATTTGGATGTCTACACCTAGTATTCATTATATCGTTTATATTAGGCAATTGGTCAATTTAAGTAACATCACTAAACTAGTGACCTATGAGGCACAATCCATGTGGGATAAATCCACACACTAAATATAGGAATAAATCACCACTACAACATCATGTGACTAGGAAAGGGTGGTGTCAGCTTCTATATGTAGAAGCTCCATGGTTCGAACCCTATAGTCATGAAAGTGTTTGTTAAAGGGTGGAATAGTAAGATTATGCATTACAATGGAATAGAATTTAACATTAATGAGGATTTTATTGCCGAGGTAACTAGCCTTCCCTCAAATGGAAGGAAATTCTATAGAGATAGGGTTGTGGCCAAGAAGGCCCTTGCAAATTTCTTCAATCATGATGAGAAGAAGAAGCTTGTGATGATTGGTAGTGGTGGGTATGCTCGAAAATCAATCAAGTTGCTTTGGAGGGTTATTGCTTTGGCCATCATGCAATATTTCACTCTGGAGGGTAGGTTCTTTGTAATCTATAGCTATCATTTCATGTTTTTGAATCATTTTCTCTTTAATTATTTGGTTTTTTTTCCTTTTTACCTCTTGCTTTCAATGGAAACAAGTATTGAGGATCATAGGAAGAATCATAGGAAGGCCATTCTCCATGAAGATCTAATGAATCTTATTTTTGAGCATATCAAGTTGAAGTTGATTCTTGTTTCTCCTAAGACACCGGCCTACAATAAAGGTGGAAAAAATTCAATGTTTGATACTAGTGATTTGGCTGAGGAGTGGGATGGGGATTTTGAGGATGATGATTCTAATTATGAAGAGATGTTGGAGGAAGTTAGGGTAAAAGTACAAAGTTATGACACACTTTCAGCCAACTTATCAGCACAAGTGAATTTAAGTAGTTCTAACTAAATATATATTTTGGTCAAACATATGATCTTGTAAGATTTATTCTAGCTAAGTTAGATATATGGATATGTGCAGGATCATCATGGAAAAAATTGGCCATTAAGTGGCGATGAAAATTCAAAAAATTAGAGTTAGGCAACTTGACGTAAATTTTTGAATAATTTATCTATATTATTTCAAAAATATGTAAGAATAGAATTTGTAGAAAATTAAATGTAGTTTCTAAACTATTAGGTTCTTTTTATAACAAAATCTTTTTGGTGAAAATTTGAAATTTCAATGGAGTTGTACTTAAATTTTAGGAAAAAAATAAGTAGGTGTCTATCTGACCACCCTAACCACAATAAAATGATAATATTTTTTTATAAGAATTTAGATATAAGTAGAGGACTCATGTCCCGATGTGATGCATATTTTTTTGTAATTTGTTTCCAAGTAAATAATTAATTATGAATTTTTTATTACAACTTTTAAAAAATATAAAAACTCATATGTCTGACCACCTTAACTTGGTCAAAACTTCATGAAATTCATTTTTTTTAATCCTATAGTATGTGAAGCATAGAATGTGACGCATGTTTTAGATTCAAAAAATGTTATACTGTTTGAAAGCTATAAAAAAAATTCAATCAGCCTATCAATTAAGACTTTAGTCGTAATTCAAATAGAAAATGAATAATAATTATTTATTAAATTCAAAGTAAAGCATAATTTATATTGGTGGAAAGCTAATAATCTCCTTTAAAAACCTTTTTTTGTTTCATCAATTTTGGGTAAAAAAAAGTCATCAGCCACATGGGCCATCATATCACTTACATATCGCCACTTTTTGACCCATCATGATCCTACACATACCCATATCCACAACTTTTCCAATTAAAATTATTGGCTAAAGGCATGTGTAGCACCACTTTGAGGCCAATTTATCAAAAAGCAAGATTTATTTGAAAAAATCGATGTTTTAACAATTTCTACTCATGTAAATAACAATTTTTTAAAAATCTAAAAATACCCTTTTATAGATCCATAAGTCTAGTTTTCAAATATATATATATATATATATATATATATATAATTAAATTATTATGTTATTTTTATTTATTTCTATTTTGACTAAAAGTAGGTTATCAACACAAAATATTAGGTTGACTACCATGACAAGGAAAATTAGTAAAACTAATTTAAAAAAATATGATGCACTAGATAAAAGAATCTATATCAAGAGGGTATATTCTTTTCATTTTAGATAAATAGATAATATGAAACTTGACGTTTGATGGAAAAAATTATATTTTAATACACGCACATTTTAATATTTATTTAAAAATATATATTAATCGAAATTTGAAAAAAAAATCCATGCACTAAAATTTCAAGTTATAAATACATAAAAAAAATTGGAGAAAAAATTAAAATTACTATATAAAGGTTGGTGTCTCATGTGACTTCATTTTTCAACATTTTTTCAGCAACTAAATTATAGTGTCAATTTATTAAAAAAAACTATATTCAAATAATTTTTTAATATTTAAAAAAAATACAAGCATAAAATATAGTAAAAAATAAATATTTTATTAGTTTACATCATTTCAAAATTCAAAACATATATGTCACTTTTTAGTGATTCAAGTTTAAAAGTTGGATCAATGTTGGTTGTTTCATTTAAAAGTGTGACACAACTTTGTGCTTTTACCTGTTAGTGATTTTGTGGAAGGTTCTAAGGACTTTGATTCATGTTCTAAGGATTATGAAACCAATGTCAAAATGAAGGAAATCGGTGAAGGGGAAGAAAAAATGCCCCAAGATAGAGAAGTGTGTTGTCAAGCAGAAGGTGGATGATTCCAGAGTGGTTGAGGATTCCCATGTTCCTAATGTCAAACAAGCCTCAGGCATTGGTAAGTTTGGTGTTAGGGAGTCTTCCCTTATTCTAGATGATTCTCATGTTCTGGATAAAGGCCCTCAGGGGCCAAGCATCCTATGGAGGATTTTGAGCAAGCTAATGCGAGTCTGGGGTGTTCCAAGGGGCCTAGCCCTAACTAGGAAAATTTAGATTATCCTTTGGGAATTGAGTAGGTTATGGGAAGTGTGGTGAAGGTTGAGTGGATGGAAATTCTAGTGGACTTGGCTAATTTTTCGAATAAGCATCAGGTGATAGTGGAGGTGTTTGAAGTGGAGGATTCCCCTATTCAGGAGGATTTAGTGGACAAAGAGAGGGCTCAAGAGGTTCTTGTTGAGAGTCTTGGGTCTCAAGAAGTGCCATCAGTTAATTGGGATGATGTTAATAAGGATATGTTATGTAGAATGGTGAAGGATGGTACTCACAACTTTCTTTCTCTAGTTAAGTGGCTCTTCTTGAAAGTGAAGGAGCTCAGTGTTTAGCTTAAAAATTGGAAAGATGTGTGTGTTGCGCTTGTGCATAGCAAACAAAAGGAATGGTCAATCAAAGGTAAGGTTAAGACTATGCATGCTCTATTGGACAAACTTGTTGTTGATGTTGATCATCTTGGTAAACCTCATGAGGAGAGGATTACTTCCCTAGAAATGGTGGTCCAAAAGACTATTGAGGAGAGGTTCGTTAACATGGATGAAAAAATTTGCAATCTCTTTGATGATTTGAATATTTCTATTAAGATTGCAACAACTCCTTGAAGTCTACTACTAAGGGTCTTTCTGTTTTAAATGATAAAGCTATATAATTGATTGGTAAGTCTCTAGATCTGGGTGATCATGAGAAGGCTATTGAGGATGTTAATCACTTCAATATGGAAGAGAGGACTGAGGAAATTGCCCCTAAGTTGGAGAAGTTTTTGGATGTTGACCCATGTTTGAGAATGAGGAGCAAGAACAAGAAACATGCTGCTATCTCATTTGAGGAGCTCAAGGATGTGGTTGATATGCACAAGGAGGTAAGGAAAATATGGCTTCGACCAATGTTCTTGAAAAAATATTGTAGTTTTGTTGTTTCTTTTGTTTGGTCAGTTGTGTTGTTGATGTTTTGGTGTAGGGCTACTGACGGGTTTACTAGTTTTTTTATTTTGTGTCAGATTTTTGGTTTTTTGGGTTTTTGGTTATATTGATTGAGTCTTTTGCAACTTTCCTCTATTGTAAAGGGTTTCAAGGTCCCTTCAAAACCTGTTTTTCCTTATCAAAAACATCATGTGACTAGAAGAGGGGTCAATCTACACAAATCATCACTAATATTCTAGTATCATCTTTAATATGAAATTGGAATATTTACAACACATTTAGTGTAACACATATAGTACATGGTTATGTGCATGGAAATGGGGGACCAAAAAGGGATCTTAAGTGACCACTTTTTTGAAATCAATAAAAAGTAATCTTGTAGGAGAAATTAAAAATAGTTATTCTCAAAATTTGAAGATGTGACAAAAATAAGAGTTGTAGTTCTCAAAAACTACTTTCTAAACCACTATTTTTTAAAATGGTGGAGATTAAGGGGTTCAAATAAGGGGAATTCTCAAATTTCTCATGTTTTTGTTAGAAAATATAGCATAGCATCTCGTGTGCCCCCTAAAATTTTAACTTTTTTTAGTATTTCAAAAATCACTTTAGTGAAAAATTAGCTAATACCATGTAGTTTATGCCTAAATTTTCTAGTAATTTTTAATGAATATGTGGGTTTTTACTAATTTTCAAAGTCCTACAAAATAAATTAAAAAATGAGTGTATTCCTCCCTATTTTTTTGGAAACTAATAGAAAGTCAAATTTATTTTTCAATGTGTATAGAATGTAGTTTAGAATGTAAAAAAAAAAACAATTCAAATTTGAATGAACAGATAAAAATGTCCACTAAAAATAGTATACATAGGTTTTCAAAAATAAAAGACACTAACAAAAAAAATTAAAGATCAAAACCCTAACATATTTGAAATGTAGAAAAAATTACATGATTAGAAAGGTAAGAGAGAGCTTGACATTATTGTTTTAATTTTTTAGATCAATATTGAAAGACATTCAAAGCAGATAAAGAACACACTCGTCATTTAAGTGTTTTTCAATATTTTACAAAAAACATGTCTTTGGGCATTGGCATGCAAGTCCAACCCTTTAGGTTGGATTCCCAATGAAAATCTAACCCTAAGGGTTGGTATTTTCCAACACAAGTTATAACACAAGTTTATTATAATGCACTCACATTATATACACACTTGTGTTATAATACACTCACATTATGAGAAAAAATAGACAAAATCACATGATTTTAGACTATTTATTGTTTTACAAAAAAAAAATCATGTTTTGGAAAAGATATAAATAGTCTTCTAATATGATATTTGACAAGGTAATTTATTTATTTTTAAATCCTCATGGGAAATACCCCCAAATCCTCACTATGAGAGGCTCCAAAACATGTTGTCACCCTCCTAAACCCCTTGCAAACAAGTGAAATAAATAGGAAGATAACCAGGCTCCACTACCAACATCTTCCTATTTCTATATCTATTTATCCCTCTCCCTCTTCTTATCTCATTCCATCTCTCCCTCTCTCTCCATCTCTCTATCCCTCTCACTCTCACTCTCCATCTCCATCTCCATCTCCATCTTTCTTTATCCCTTTCTATCTCTACATAACTCTCCCTCTCTCTCTTCCTAGACCTCTATACATATATCTCTATTTTCCTCTCAATATCTCCCCTATCTCTATCTCTCCATATTTATCCTTCTATCCATCCATCTCTTTATCTCTATCTCATTATCTCTCCACCCACATATATATATCACTCCATTTCTCCCTCTCCTTCTCTCCTATCTCTCCCTCTCCCTCTCCCCCTCTCTCTCTCCCTCCCCCTCTCCATCTCCATCTCCATATCCATATATATATATATATATATATCTTTAGATTCCCCCTCCCTATCTCTAGATAACTCTCCCTCTCTTTATCCATATCTCTCTCCATCTTCCTCTTCTTAGACCTCTATATCTATATCTATATTTTCCTCTTTATATCTCTCCTTCTATCCCTATCCCCCCCTCTTTATTTATATCTCCTTATCTCTCTCTCTTCCTCTCTCCCTATCTATCTCTTCATACCTCTCCCCCTTCCTCTCTCCCTTTACCTATTCATGTACCTCTATATCTATACCTCTATTTTCCTCTCTATCTCTCCATATTTCTCATCCTATCTCTCCATATTTATCCTTATATCTCTCCCTCCTTATCCCTACCTCCTTATCTCTATCTCCTTATCTCTCCATCTCTCTCTACCTATATACCCTTCCCTCTCTCCACCTATCTCTCTATATATATCACTTCCTCTCTATCTTTATCTTCATATCTTTTCATATGTCCCTCTCTCATTCTCTCCCTCTCTTTGTATCTCCCTCTTTCTATCTATATTTATCCCTCTTCATCTCTCCTTCCATCTCTCCATCTCCCTCTCTCTATCCCTATCCCCTCTTTCTCTTTATCTCCCCAACTCCATATCCATCTCTCTCTATTAGTTGGGTTTATCACCTCATTTCTCTCTCACTTTTTCCCCATCTCTCTTTATTTCTCCCCCTCTCCCCCTCTCTCTATCGATATTTCATTATCTCTACCTCTCTCTCTTATTCACTCCATCTCTCTACATATCTCAATTTATCTCCCTCTCTCTATCTCTATCTCTTTTTATCCATATCTTTCTCTACATTTATCTCCTAATATATTTATCTCTCTTCCTATCCCTCTCATCTCTCTTTATCCCCCTCTATCTATATCTCTCCCTCTCTCTATATATTTATCTCTCCCTTTGTTCCCCTCTCCTTCTCTCTCCCCCTCTCTACCTATCTCTCTCTTCCTCTCTACATATATCTCTTCCTTTCTCTACCTCTATATCAATCTCCCCCTCTCTATTTATCTCCCACTCCTCCCTCCACCCCTCCCTCCCTCTCTATCTCCCCTTCTCTCCCTCTCCCCCTCTCTACATTTCCTTATATGTATATCTCTCTATTAATTTATCTCACCCTTTATATCTCTTTCTATCTCTCCCTCTCCCACTCCCTCTCCCTCTCCCTCTCCCGCTCCCCCTCCCTCTCTCCCCCCCTCTCTCTCTCTATATATTTCCATATATCACTTACTATCTTTATATTTTTATTTTTATATGTCCATCTATCCCTCTTCCTCTCTCCTTCCATCTCTCTCTATATAATTATCTCTCCATCTCTCTATATACCTCTATCTTATCCCTCTCTTAATCTCTCCCCCCCCCCTCTCTCTCTCCATATATTACTTCTTATCTCTACATTTATCTTTATATCTCTCCATATCTCCCTATTCTTCTCTCCTTCCATCTCTCCCTTTATTTCCCTCTATATATTTATTTCTCCATCTCTCTTTGTCCCTCTCTCCTCTATCTCTCTCAATTTATCCCTCACTCTCTCCCCCTCTCCCTCTCCCTCTCCCTCTCCCTCTATATCTTCCTATCTATCTATCTCCTTGTCTCTCTTTATATATCACTATCTTTGTATAACTCTACATTCCCCTCTATATATCTCTCTATCTCTCTCTCTATTCTTACCTCCATGTCTCTATCTATGTTTATCTCTCCATATATCTCTCTTCATATCTCTATCTATTTCTCTCACTCTTAATCTCTCCCTCACTCTTCATCTCTCCCTATATTTTCCTCACCCTCTCTATATATCCCTCTCTTTCTCTCTCCCTCTCCCTCTCCCTCTGTAACATGCCAACCCTTTAATGAAGTAAAAAAAAAATATAAGTTTTCACCTTTCGAGTAAATAAACTAAGTAACAATCCATTTCAATAAAACTTTTTCCTTTCTGTATTGAGATTTTACAAACAAGACGCATTACATAATACCACAAGGAATCCATTTCATATCAATAATTTCATAAGTTACAACATTACAAGAATGAATGCAAACATATACATACATAGCTCAATGAGCTTTGGAATAAATAGTTGTAAGATGATTCAAGATCCTTCCTTTCAAATCTTGGTTCTTTTATCACCTATTTTGGAGGAGAAGCATCACTCAACCACTTTTCCTCCAACCAAAGACTCTTAATGCAATCTCTTGCACATCTATCATTTAATATATGGCCCTTCCCTTCAATGAAGATATTGGTAGATAACCAATAACGACAACCAATTGAGCATAATGTTGTGTCCTACATAGCTACAACTTTTTAATCCCACAATCTAGGGCTAGCATGTAATACTGGATCATGGTGAACTAACAGTGGAGCCAAATTTCATCACACTCCTTTGGCCAAAGCATTTTCAATGGTAATCCGAAGGAATTTCATCTATCACATACACTACTCAAGGTTGATTTGACTTAAGGTCATCTTAAACTACGCATAGGTATTTCCTTCAATGGACAATCTATCATCCCAAAGATAACCTATCACCATTTTAACCTACTTGGAATAAACCCACTTAACAAGTAAGTACACAAGCTCCCTCCCATACTGGATAAACAATCCTAGGAGTAAACACAAGCTATTCTAGTTAAATCAATAACTTAGCTAAGTGTATCACATGTGCCACTCATGTTCAATCATATCTAGTATATAAAACCTATGATTAACACGAATCTCCTATTATGGAGTACTTAAAAGCACATCATAAAAATAACATAATAGCATCTATTTCCTTTTCAAATCAATTCTAGATTCTCTAAATTCAAATACTCATAAAAGATAATTGAAACATTCATGGAGAACAATATTTCGTAAATAAAATAACAAAGAAGAATATCCTCATGCTTTTTATCACTTATCCAATCAATTGACAACAACACAACCTCTCTCAAACAACAACAAGCTTGATAATACCTTCTTAATAAATGTCACAATGAACTTCTAACTCTCAAGTTGATAGATTACTTAACTCAAACATCAACTCTCTCTCTCTCTCAATATGGTAAAATTGTCTCTCTCACACACAAGTAAAACTGAGAATAAGCTGAAAATAATGCAAAGTAAAGGCTTGCAAAAGAATGCATCCTCTCAAATGAAACTGCTCTGCTATGTATACAGCAGCATGTGGCTTCTTGTCCTAAAGTTTAGGAATGGATATGGAAAGAAAACACCATGCACATCTACACATATATCACAAAAAAATGTGGTTACTATGTAATCTCATACTCAATAAAACATCTATAGATTGAAAAAAAATAGAGACTTATTCAAATCTACACATGGATAATTCGAATTATCTCCAGCAATAGATATCTACAACAAACGGGTTTCCAGAGGTGGTGTCAAAGATTCCACACTCCTCTTAATATTGGTGTGGTTTCCATGTAATTAGAAATAGTCAATAACCAATTTGCAACACCATGCATACATCAACTTAATCTGGGGATGATTCTATTTAGATATTTATTCTCTTTCACAAAGTCGTCAACTATTTCTCATGTTTCAACAGATGTTGGTTCAAGTATAAAAACATGGTAGTTTAAGTTTACCAAGTCAAAGATAATCTTCACCATAGGCATTGACTAAGTCTATGTCATGCATTGACATAAGGCAGCAAGCTTAAATGAAATAAATTTGTTCCATAAATCATGACAGCAAGAGTAAAACTCAGCTTCTCTAAACAAATTCATAAGCAACTTAAAAATCAGCTTCTAATAATCGGCCTCCAAGCATTAAAATCTTTCTTAAGTTCACTTACTTATAAATGTAGTGTTTTGATGCCCTGGTCAAAGTTCATTTAAATACTCCAAGTTTAATCACTTGTGCGCAACCACATAATGCAGTCTTTGAATTAGTCTAAGACTCTCCTAAATTATTTGCATTCTATAACTAATGCATGCTAGCCCTTTACTTCTTTTTAACACACTCTATACATACCATTTAATTTCCTATATCAAATATATGAAGCCCATGCTATATTATGCAACCATATACATATATTATGTATATATATATATATATATATATATATATACTACCTCTTAAAAGGTTGTGTCCCATGATTTATCTGAGATATTAGCATTTATAAGATGTTTGACAGAAATATATATATTAGGCTATAAATAGCCTTCAATAATTTGCATAGCATATATTTATAAATATATATATATATATCGGAAACATTTATAAATACATATTTATATTACATATTACACACACATACACACATATATAGATACATATATGGATTCCCATAAAAATATATACCCCAACCATTCAATAGTCAAGTAATCCTTTTGATACCTTGAATGCATATATCCTTGTTTATCATTTCCCACCAAACAATGCACATACACTCGTACATACACATAAACACATATATGTATATATACATATGTACACACATATATATATCAAGTTACTTTTTTTTATCATAATAGGGTTATAAATATATATGTTTATATATGTATGTCAATAAATAACATTAATGTTATCCCTCATATATATGTATATGTGTATATATGTACTAATATATATTTATATCCCAAGTCAATCAAGTGTGTATACATTCGGTATACAAATGAACACAAACAAGTAAAATTTCAAGCACACTAATAATATATAATATATATATACACACTCCTCTATTAAAATTTTACGCTTATGTATGTATTTGTACATATATACAAATATTTATATATATATATATTATATAGCAACATGTTAGTCAAATGATCCATTCTATATCCAAATGATTATGACCATGTGATTATATTCACACAAGCATCATAATAAACCTTTTTATGTACATATATGCATGTCTACACATATGTCATCATAATCATATGGACATCCCATTATATCCATCGTACGCGTATGCCAACATATGCATATATGCATATATCCCTATACTCAATCAACCACACAAACAAGCACAGTAACATGATGAAGGTCTCACAAGCTCAATAGATAAACATCATCCATACACTCAACGGTAATCAAGACCCTTACTAATGTACACACATTATGTACTAAGGATGACTTACCACTTTCCAACTTAATGACTAGACTCAACCAATATATTGTGGTGTGTATATGCTCAAATATTTTTTGTTACCGGTTACTTGACCAAGATCTTCTCTTGAGTGATACTGCCCCTCCACCTAGAGCAATGAGCACTTTCTTGCAACCACTAACCCATGCTCATGGTAGTTAGTTGTTCACAGAATATGCAGTATACATAATACATCTCCAAAGTTAGAATATCAATTCAATAACCATCTATTTCACATATATGTATTTCCTCATATAACATTTAAAAGAAATAGCATTCATTCATAATGTATCAATAACAAAGTGAAAGCATATGTTTTATTCACCATCAAAATACAAATTACCTTCACATTTACCCTATATAGTAATAGTAAATAGTAACTACATAATTGGGGTGTAACATACTTCCCCCCTTGTGAATCATCATCCCCGATGATATATAACACTTTAACACACAAATAAAGTTGAGTAATGGTTTACACTTACTCTTTTTAATTAATTTAAGAATCATTTAACATCCTTCCTATGTAGCATCTCACCTTGTAACCTTGCCCTTCCTGGACCTTGCATTGAGTGCCCTTGCTAATGCATAGGGAAAAATTGTATGCCTCGCACATACTCTCCCAAAGAGTTTGTTTATATTATCATATTACTTTGTATGTACATCCTACACCTACAATAGTAATCGTACATGACACCTAAGACATAGTGACTAGAAATCATTTGCACATGAATTTATCCTTAGTATAATCCAAATAGAAAAGGAATAGCGATGCATTGCACACTAAATCATGGATCCCATCCTTCCTCTTTGGTATTTACACTTTTAGACAACTCAGAAACTGATTCCACCTGTAACTTACACATCCATTTAACCATAAAGAATTATCCTTGACTACTTGTCCATCTTGAGCATAGCATTTCTCTTGGACACCTATCAAATTTTGATACTGCTTCATAATTTAAGCTTTGTATCGACAAAGTTTCATTGACCTCTTCGATCTATTACTCCTTTTTGAAAATATATTAAGTCTAAGGTTAACACTATCTGTTAGCATATTTCAGTCTAATGGAGTTTTCAAATTCCTTTCCATATAATGGATCAAACCTCAATATTATAAATTTATAAATTATTCAAGATTTTGGTTTACCATTTTTGCCTATTTGGCTACAATAATATATTGTGCATTCACTCAATTGAATTTCTCATAGTATGATCATGGTTCACACAACCCTATCATTATTTTCTCATTCACAACTAAGACAACCTTCCCAAGAATACTAAGCAACTACTTCTCACAATATATTATTTAGGACCGAAATCCTATAAATCAAGTTTCCAAATAGTGTTTATTCCTTTGGTGAGTTTTTCCACTAGAACATTATGTCAGTTTCATCATCATGGATAAATTGATATGTCTTGTGTTCTACCACTCTCCCTCTGGAATCTCAAGAGAGTACACATGTCTTGCCAATTATGACATCCTATCTTCATTTCCTAGCACACCAAACATTATTTTTCCACATTCCATGTAGCCTCTTACTCTATCTTTTTATAGGTTATAGTGGATCCTCATCCAACAAATAAATTTTTCATCCAAATGTCCTAACTTTGACATCGATTTCCTCATTCCATTCTTGAATATTCCAAATTTTTGGGTACATAGGTTCTTTTATATCCAATAATAGTCTATTCTTTGACTAAGTGAAAACCTATTTTATAATCTCATGCCACCTTTAATTCCCAAGTAATAATGGTTAGGATTTTCATCTAGAATAAATCCCCTTTATCATAGGACATCCACCACTTGGATTTTTTTTGTCCTTGGATTATTTCCAAAGATGCAATTCATCTTTTAACTCAATCTAATTTTCCTAATAAAAGTTGGTACTAATTTTGAGTATTAATCCTTGTTCAATCATGTTGGTCCCTAGAAGATATCAAATTTAATTGCATACCTAATTATCAAGCACAAATATTTCTTGTTACCTCCATTGATTCACTTAATCGCATAGGTGAGTCCCAACTTCAATATACCCCAATTCTTGGATAGTCATCAATCAATGACTAGTCCGATGTTATAGGTTATTCTAACCCTATATGTTTCAATCAAGACAAAATATAAAACCCAAGAAATTTATTTCCAACCTATATGTGTCAATGAATAGTCCAAGACATCCCAACCCAATAGGTATAACTTAACCTAAGGCCTCTTTCTTTAATCAAATGAACTTCTTGTCCCAAATAGATTATTCTAATTCCAAGATTTCATTCAAGAGTAAGGTATGATGAATTGATCAATAAATTAAAGATAATTGATTTGGTTTTGTAGCATCACATCCTCCCTTATCTTTCATACCATATCTATGGCTTTATAGCTAAACCTTATCATCCCCAAGCCTCTTAGCACAAAAAGCTTACATTGTCAAGTCACTTCACGACATGGATATATTTCATAGTATGTAATATTACTACCTATGTATAGAAATAAAATCTTTATCTAAATCTCCCATATAAGGTATATAGGAGTGTAGAGACACTTTCTTCCAATCACAAGTAATATAGATATCTCCTTACCTATTCTTTAGGCATTGATCTTTCCATTCATGATCAAGTAATTTGCCTATCCTTTCCTAAGGCATCAATAATAATATCAATTGATATTACCAATCAAATATATATAAGGTATGGTGTAATTATAGGTCACAATCCTTCACCTTTTCACTATTTTTCTCCAAAAATTATAATACCTTATCCTTTTGGTCATTAAGTACATGATTTAATTGACATCATGACTTACAAATAAGTCAAAAATTCATCCAAATCAAAACTATGTTCATGATTTTCATTGGGTGGGGTACTTATCTAAGTCATTCCACTCTCTTCCTTCCCCCCTTAGTGTTTCCACAACATTCGATCTACTGTAATTTAAAATCCTAGCAAACACTTTCTTTTTTTGAAATGATTTGTCATTCCTTGTTGTTGTCTTTATTTTGCCTTTTTCTTGCATCAATGACATACTTTGAATATACTTTTTCCAAAAGTTAGATTCATCATTGATTTCTAATATTGTAGATTCAATATTTTGTATTGTCCAATAGGAGATCTAATAAATAATCAGCAACTTAGAAGTTAAGATGCACACTAATATTCCCATTATCTTTCCAATAACATTCTTGTGGAGGAATGTCCATACCCGCAAAGCCTCTTTTGTTGATGTACCTTTCAACTTAGAAACAATCTACCACTCTATCACTTTGATAGTGCGAGTGCAAGAAAAACACCATTGTAGCAGAGGCTTGAGTTCCTCTCATTTTCTCCTCCACTAGCCTTGAGCGCTTTGGACAGAGGTGGTAAGCTCCTCTTATCTTCTCTATCATTTTTGTTGAGTAAGCATGTACTATTTTGTAGTGACTTTTGTTTATGTAGCTTGTATTTCTCTTTTTTATCATATTTCTATCATTGCAAACTTGGTTGTTTGTGGAGGTGGAAACACCAAAACGGAACATCCCCCCAACATTTTCTTGCTTTTCTGTGTGCGAGTGGAGAGATCTTGGAGAAATTTGGCACGAAGATTGTTGTGTGAAATCATCTTCATCACCCTTGCGGTAATCTATTTCCTTTATCACGTTTGTCTTTATGTTTCACTCTTCTTAATCTTATTATGTCATTCTAGAAACTTCTAAACTAGGTTGTCAGTCCTTCCTTAGGGCTTAAACCTTATCTCTCTGGTTTTTTGGCCGTATGAACGCTAGCGCACCTGTGAGACGCTAGTGTGCCATGTTGTCGTCTCAAAATTGGGCTTCTTTCCTCTGACAAAGAGCTACCTGAGATGTAGATTTAACCTTGAAAAGTGACTCATCTAGTCTCCTTCCAACTCTTGGGTTTTTAGAGTGGTCAAAAGACATACATTCCTCATCATTCTCATCCCTCCTATCCTAACCTTCCTTTAAATTGAGGTAAGTTAGGGAAGCCTTACTACTCTTGGCCTTTCATGACCTGGGGCCTTGCAATGGTTGGTCCCCCTCTCTTACATTTTTGGTGAACCCGATGTGAATTATTTTGGTTCCATTTTGCGAAACTGAAAGTTACTTTCCTCATGTTCTAGGAGTGTTTTAGGTGTGAGTGTTGTGAGGATTATTCCTTACAACCAAACCTGCAACCTCTAGTAGGCGTAGATGGAAGCTTCTAATGGTGTTGTGTAAAAAAACCTTAATTAGGTCTCTATCCTATCCCATAGACCTTAGGAGGCTTTGAAGAGGTATTGTTTGGTATGTTTGATGGCCTCTTTCTTAAACCAACCTATCCCCTCTATGTAGACTATGAGTAGTGGTAATAGCATAACCTTCACTTCACATGACCTACCGATGGGTTTCAATAGGGAACCATCTCCTCTTTACATTTGTGTGAGGATAAATGGGAATATTGTAGCAGGTGTTCTTATCGATCCGACATCTCAAGTGAATAATCATAACTGAGGAGATAATGCTAATTAACTTCCTTTATAAGGATGGATATGATGCACTTGAGAGTACCATCTACACACACAATGAACTTTTCATACCTCCTATAGGGAGTATTGTCCTATCAATCCTTGTTGGACCTAAATCTATGAGCCTTAAGTTCAACATCATCCCAGGGTCTGAACTCTTCAGAGTGAAGCTATGCATCCCCTAGTTGGTAGCTATGAATGAAGTTCCCTCGGTTGTGCACAAGTGTCTAAAGTTTGTTCATGGAGGTTTGGTACATGTTGTCCATGACACCAGTTATAGACCACTGATTACGTGTGGCAACTATACCCTAGATTACTTTTGGCCTGCACGTCTTGGTCCTCTCCTACCTAGGAAGGACCTCCTATACCGTACATATCAAAACTATAAAAATGGGTGTGTTATATTGAAACTAAGGCATCCTCCTTCGCCTTATGTTGTTAGGCATAGAGCTTGTCTGAAAGCTGACAATGATGCCACTAAGACGCGTAGAATATAAGAAGAGAATTGGTCCCAAGATCCTCCTTCCCCTTTTGTTGTGCAGCCTGATGCTTCCTCTCACCCTATCATTTTTCCATATTCTTTTGTCTCGCATTTGCAAGAGAACCCCATGGTGCCTACTTGGTGAAAGGCCAAGCATCCTAAATTTGAGCTTCCTGTCTTACCCATAGAGCCTAGGCCCATTCGGTATAGAAGACAGAAATCCCCTTGTGGAGAGTCTTGTTTTTATTGACCTTTGTTGCCTCCTACTATTCATGTTCCTAAAACAATGAAGGGGAAGAGGCTCATCACTGAGGTGCTCGAGTCGAGTCCTCCTACTATTTCTGAATTTTCTCCTCCTTTTCCCATTCTGGAGTCTACCCTCCTACTGGAATTAGTCATGGAGGACACTCCCATGGTTGAGCAAGAACCTTTTGCCCCTCTCCAAGCTCTGGCTTCTGGTTTGAAGAGTCCTAGAAATCGCCTTGTGCGTGAGCACAAGCGTTGAAAAAAGGATCTCCTAGCTGAGCAATCCTCCTTACAAAAGAAGGAGGAGGAGATGACCACATCTCTTGATGTGTCCTCCTCTCTCCCCCCTTTTGCCTCTAACCTAACTAGCTTTGAATCTCTTCCAACTTTCATTGGGAGCACACATGCACCTAGAAAGATGCAGGTGTTCATCGCTCCTTCAGTGGAGCCACCCTTGTTGACATCCATTCTAGATGTCTCACCTTTCCCAAAGCCCATGTATATGGTTAATACTTCAGGTGTATCCACTATGATTTTTTCCTCTTCTCCCTCAACCCTCCTTGCTTCATCTATGGAGAGTTCACCTCCTCCGATGAAGAAGAAGGAAGAGCATGGTCCCTTCAACAATGGAGGATGAAAGAAGAGCCCACCTTCCCCGAAAGGTGGCCCCATGCTGACTTGTTTTGTCCTAGTGATAGAACCATTCCTAACCTCCCCTGTGTTTGTCACTGCCCCCGAGTCTCTCGGTGAACCCAGTGGTGAACCTAGGGTGTGAACTCCTCCGTCCATTGAGGTGAAACATGGAACTCTCATTAAGTGTATGTTTAACTCAATGGATGAATTTTTGACCTTGTCATTGATCTTCATGAAGTCATTGACCTTAGACCCACAAGAGTTGAGCGACAAAGACCTCACAGGTCCCTCTGCCTTGGCCCTCTTTGCGAGAGGATCGAAAGCTCCTCCCCTTAACATTACTTTGTTTCAGGCTTGTCATCCTTCCCCCTACGATGATCTAGAATGGGAATCTAATGACCTATTGGTTGACCAATGTTAAGGGGAGACCCTCTTCTTGATCTTTAGATTAGATGTGTGTGTGTGTGGTGGCGTGTTCCCTCGTGATCATGTTATATGTGCCTGGATGACCCTTGTCACCCTTGTTGGTTCTTCGATACAAGCATGGTGTTTGTGTTGTATAACTTCCTCTATATGTATCTTCATTCTTCCACGTTTGTGATTGACTTTCAGTAAATTGGGGATGATGCAAAGCATCGAGAGCATTTAGGCCTCCTTCCACGTTGACCCAATTTTTTATTTTTACTTTGTATCTTGTGCATTCTTCCTGGTCTGGTTGGGGATTGATGATCTTTCACCTCACATCATGATTACCTATTACATATATAAATAAAGGAAGATCTGACCCCACGAAACTAGATCTCCTTGTGCTCTTTGTGTGTGTTTCCTTTTCCTTTGATTTCTCTTTATCTTTCTCTCTTCTTTTCTTGAGTTGTCCCTTTTATGTGTGACAACACCACTTCTATATTACATGTTCTTTAGAAAACACATTTGTTGCCAAAATGAATCTTTTCTGAAAGACCCTTTACACATTTCCTCTTTGCTAGAATTGTATTCTCGACTCGAAACCCTTACGGAACATGTTTCCTTCATCACAGGTTCATAAAGAAAGGACTTGGAAACCATCCTCTGAAGTGGGAATGGTCTTAGTCTTCCCCTCGCATGGGGACATGTCCTTCCTTTCGAATTCCTTGATGAAGTGAACATCTTTCAAAAGGATTCCTTGATGATGAATCGATTCGAGAAAGAAGGCGTTAGCTTTTGAACAACACGTCCCTTGAGTGGACCCCTCCCTTTCACGTTGGGTTCCCAAGCGACCCCTTCAAAAAAAGCTTCAAAAAAAGTCAGCAAAATTCTACAGTGTCTAGCCCGGGGGTAGCCCAACTAGACTAGTTTCACATCTTTGTGTCTAGCTCGAGGGCATCCTGACTAGACCAGTCTCACTTCTTCACATCTAGTCTAGGGGCAACTTGACAAGACCTACTTCACATCCTTTTATCTAGCTTGGGGGTAGCTCGACTAGACTTTAATTTTCAAATAGCATGTCCCTTGAGTGGACCCTCCTTCCTTTTGAAGGGTTCTTGAGGGAGCCCTTTGAAAGTCTTACAACTTAGCAATGGTCTACGTGACTGTCCATTCACTGTCCTACGCGGTTGCTTCCTAACATGTTTTATCTACGAGTAAACATGTCACCCTCTTTGACTCTACAGAGTCTCCTTCTTCTTGGTCTCCTTCATGTGATATTTCTTGAAGGATACCTCCCTTGCAAGTCCATGAGCTTGTGAGGCACTTTCATTCTTTAGCTTTATAGTTCTATGGAACTATGAAGTCCTTTCCTGCACTTTTGAGTTTTCTAGACCATGCTTTTCTTCCTTGTCAGTTCAAGTATACATCTCTTACCTTATTAGTTCTTACTACTCTACTTTATCGAAACACCCATCAATACTCGTGCTCGCTAAAGTGGGGGAAAAATGTATAGGTGTGAATTTTCACCCCTAACACAAATTCCCCTTTACCCCCTTATACTTTAGAAAACCTAAGGCAGAGGCTTAATTCCACTTAAGCTCGCTGCTCACATCATACTTGACACCTGCTTTGTGTGTCGGTGGAGGCATTTATGTCAGGGATGCCCGCACAATGTGCAAATGTCCGTGAGACATGCTTATGTCCCTAGCAGATTCCTACAGCTAGAGTCTGTAGAGACGTTACACTTCCTATTGGAATTTGAAGTGTAACACCCTTCTTTGGCTGGTTGACCCAAATATGGTTTTTTTCTTCCATTCTTCCTTCATATTCTCTTTTGATTCTTCCATTCTCATCTTTTGGTCATCTCTTCACTACTCCTACACACTTGATCATTCATCCACAAGATTTGTCGAAGCACTTTACACTCCATAGAAGCAATCTAGCACTCCATCACTTTGATAGTGCGAGTACAAGAAAAACACCATTGCAGCAGAGGCTTGATTTCCTCTCATTTTCTCCTCCACTATCCTTGAGCACTTTGGACGGAGGTGGTAAGCTCCTCTTATCTTCTCTATCATTTTGGTCGAGTAAGCATTTATTATTTTGTAGTGTCTTTTGTTTGTGTAGCTTGTATTTCTCTTCATCATATTTCTATTGTTGCAAACTTGGTTTTCTATGGAGGTGGAAACACCAAAACGGGGTTCTGAATGAGGCAGACCCCTAAACAACCCCCCAACATTTTCTTGTTTCTTTCTATTTTCAGGTGGAGAGATCATGGAGCAAGCTGACACAAAGATTGTTTTGTGAAATCATCTTCGTCACCCTTGCAGTAATCTATTTACTTTATCATGTTCGTCTTTATGTTTCACTCTACTTAATCTTATTATGTCATTCTAGAAACTTCTAAAGTAGGTTGTTAGTCCTTTCTTAGGTCTTAAACCTCATCTCTTTGGTTTTGTGGCCGTACAAACGCTAGCGCACCTGTGAGATGCCAATGCGTCATGCTGTCATCTCAAAACTGCGCTTCTTTCCTCTGACAAAGAGTTGCCTGAGATGCAAAGTTAACCTTAAAAATTCAATCATCTAGTATCCTTCCAACTCTTAGGTTCGCTTAGTGGTTGAAGGGCATATAGTCATCACCATTCTCATCCCTCCTATCCTAACCTTCCTTTAAAGTGAGGTAAGTTAGGGCAGCCTTACTGCTCTTGGCCTTTCATGACTTGGTGCCTTGTAGTGGTTGCTCCCCCTCTCTTACAACCTCAAAAAAAATTGTTGATTTTTGTTGACACATTGGTGAGTTCAAATTTATACTCTGACCAATCTATGTACTATACAAACCTTTGGTCAAGTTAACCTGATTTATCTTTACAGGTTTATTTCTTACAATCATCTTTTCAAGAGACTTTATCCCAAAGCTTGGAATCGTATTCTCTCATAACCTTTAGAGATACCAAAGTATTTTGGTCTCTTTTTCTCATCTTAATCAAAACTCCAAATTGATCTCATCAATTTTGGTTGGTGGAACCATGTCCACTTCGTTGATTACTTCATTTCTAACCATTCTGGTATTTTCCCTTTTTTCATAGATACTAACTCTTTCTTGCAAGATCCTATTTTTTTTGTCAAGAGCCCTTCAACATTGTGGATACCTCCTTCATTGATTATCTATTCATTTGAGGTTTTCCAATTTATGCCTATAATGCATACTCCTAGATTCATTGTATTCTTCTAAATCCAATAATTCTTGACTATTTTCAACTATAAGTTGCTACTAATATGGGGGTTATCTCATTTCTTTTCATTCCATTAGATTCATTTAACTATTTTGTAGGATAAGGTATATATTGGTTATTCTTCCTAACCTTCCTACATAACTTGATTGCATAATCTTTCGCAATCCAAGGTAATATTATAATAATTTGTTGGTTTAGGAGTTCCTAACTCCAGGGACAACTCTTATCTAGTCCCTAACTTAGCCAAGTTTCCAGGAATCTTTTCTTCCTTTTTATTTCTCCGTGTTCTTTTCTCTTGTTGTTGTGGCACAATAAATTTTCAACCATTATCTTCCGATAAGGTTTACGCATTGTTTGTGTAATGATCTCATAGGTTTTAGTGCTAAACCTAGTAGCTTTGATACCACATGTAACATGTCAACCCTTCAATGAAGTAAAAAATAAATATAAGTTTTCACCTTTCGAGTAAATAAACTAAGTAACAAGCCATTGCAATAAAAAAAAAATCTTTATTGAGAATTTACAAACAAGAAAAATACATAATACTAGAAGGAATCCCTTTCATTTCAATAATTTCATAAGTTACAACATTACTATAATAAGGGAAAATAAATAGGAATAAAGAAAAGCATAACAATGACAACAACCACAAATTGCCTAGATTATGAAAAGATCCCCAAATTGATAATTAAATGCAATGTTGCAAATGAATTCAATAGATAAGAATCATATCATGTAATTTCCATGCTTGTTTGACTCATCTCCACTATTCTTCTCAAATTTTATTTGAATTTTCTTCAATGCCCTTAGATCGTGAGTGTGCAATTTTAGCCTATAAGTATTGTGATAGTAAAACTTTGAATATTGTGGTTACCGAAAATAGGATTGAAAATATTCTTTTATAGAAGTTTCACAGATTCGACGGTTGAGATTGATTTGAATTTGAATGGTCCAAATTGAGTGTGAGGACCTAATTGCATAGTTAACTAACTTGATCGATTAGATTGATTGAATGGTTAAGTGACTTGATTGATTAGTTTTAAGAGGTGTAACTGAGATAGTCTATGAGTCAAAAGGAGGTGATAGATCAATTCGGTGAGTGAACTAAGAGAGAGTGTTAGTCAGAAGTGAAGAGAATAATGCATGAGATATGTACTTGAAAATGTAGGAGACATGTGCTCAAATAGAAGAATTAATTATTAAATTAATTCCTTTATTTTGTGGAGGAACTGTGTGCACGTGGTTAAATAGTTGAATGAACTATTTAATTTATGGAGGCACTTTAGGTGAGAAGATAGAATTAATTAATTAAACAAATAGCCATTTATTTAATTAAATGTGAGAGAATATGATTTTAATTTAAATGACTTAATTAAATAAATTTAGAAAACATATTTAATTAATTAAAAGAAGAGATTAGAATTAAATTATGTAATTAAATAAATTTATGAAACTTATTTAATTAATTAAGAGAAGAGATTAGAATTAATTAAGATAAATTAAGGTAATTTACTTAATTAATCAATTTTAGAAGAATAATGAAAATGAATTTATTAAATGGTTAAAACTATTTAATTAATTAGAGGAATTAAGGTGTTAAGTTATAATTAAATGAATATAATCATTTAATCATTTTGCGAGTATCTTGAATTGATGATGAAAAATGTAGTTGCAGGCCTAAACCATTTTTTAGTGTCTACAATTACAAGAATGCAAACATATACATATATAGCTCAATGAGATTTGGAACAAATAGTTGTAAGACAATCCAGGATCCTTCCTTTCAAATCTTGGTTTTTTTGTCACCTGTTGTGGAGGAGAAGCATCACTCAAGCATTTTTTCGCCAACCACAAACTCTTAATACTGTCCGTGCCCATCTATCATTTGATAGATGGCCCTTCCCTTCAACGAAGAGATTGGAAGAGTAACTGATACCGACAACCAAATGAGCATCTAGTGTTGTGTCCTACATAACTAGAACTTTGTAATCCCACAATCTCGGACTAGCATGTAATACCGGATCACAGTGAACTAACAGTGGATCAAAAGGTTGCCACACTACTTTGGCCAAAGTATTCTCAATGGTAATACACTACTCGAGGCTGATTTGACTTAAGGTCATCTTAAACTACACATAGGTATTTCCTTGAATGGATAATCTATCATCCCAAAGATAACCTATCACCATTTTAACCTACTTGGAATAAATCTACTTAACAAGTAAGTACACAAGCTCCCTCCCATACTGGATAAACAATCCTAGGAGTAAACACAAGCTATTCTAGTTAGATCAATAATGTAGCTAAGTGTATCACATGTCCCACTCATGTTCAATCATATCTAGTATATGAAACCTATGATTAACACCAATCTCCTATTATGGAGTACTTACAAGAACATCATAAAAACACCATAATAGCTTCTATTTTCTTTTCAAAATCATTCTAGTTTCCCTAAATGCAAGTTCTCATAAAAGACAATTCAAACATTCATGGATAACAATCTTTCATAAATAAAATAACAAAGAAGAATATCCCCATGCTTATTATTGCTTATCCAATCAATTGATAGAAACACAACCTCTCCCAAACAACAACAAGCTTGATAATAGCTTCTCAAGAAACGTCACAATGAAATTCTAACTCTCAAGTTGATAGATTACTTCACTCAAACAAATCTCTCTCTCTCAATATGATAGAATTATCTCTCTCTCACACAAGTAAAACTGAGAATAAGATAAAAACAATACAAAGTAACGGCTTGCAAAAAGAATGTGTCATCTCAAATGAAATTACTCTACTATTTATATAGCAACATGAGGCTTCCTATCCTACAGTTTAGGCATGGATATGGACAAAAAACACCATGCACAAGTACACATATATCACAGAAAAAAGATAGCGACCATGTAAGCTCATACTCAACAAAACATCTACAGATCAACCTTGCTAGATCAATAGAAAATAGAGACTTATTCAAATCTGAACATGGATAATTCAAATTATCTCTAGCAATAGATATCTATAGAAAATAGGTTTCCAAAGGTGGCACCAAAGCTTCCACACTCCTCTCAATGTTGGTGTGGTTTCCATGCAATTAGAAACAATCCATAACCAATTTGCAACATCATGCATACATCGACTTAATCTAGGGATGAGTCGATTTAGATATTTATTCTCTTTGACAAATTTGTCGACTATTTCTCATGTTTCAATAGATGTTGGTTCAAGTGTAAAAACATGGCAGTTTAAGTTTACCAAGTCAAAGATAATCTTCACCATAGGTGTCAACTAAGTCTATGGCATGCATCAACATAAGGAAACAAGCTTAAATGCAATAAATGTGTTCCATAAAGTGTGACAACAAGAGTAAAACTTGACTTCTCTAAACACAGTCATAAGAAACTTAAAAATTGGCCTCTAATAATCGGCCTCCAAGCATTTAAATCTTTCTTAAGTTCACTTACCTACACATTCACAACACTCCCTTTGGCTTCCATATACTGCGGTTATATGCTATGATACATCCAACTATATTCAATGTGTTCAAGTATTGTTTGATGTGTTGGTCAAAGTTCATTTAAATACTCCAAGTTTAATTACTTATGTGCAACCACATATTGCAGTCTAAGACTCTCCTAAGTTCTTTGCATTCTATTACTAATGCATTACAACCTTTTACTTCTTTTAGACACACTCTATACATACCATGCAATTTCCTATATCGAATATATGAAGCCCACACTATATTATGCAACCATATACATATATCATATATATACTGCATCTTAAAAGGTTGTGTCCCATGCTTTATCCGAGATATTAGAATTTATAAGATGTTTTGATAGAAATGTATATATATATTAGGCTATAATTATCCTTCAATAATTTGCATAGCATATATTTATAAATATATATAACAAACATTTATAAATACATATATCAAACATTTATAAATACATATTACACACGCACATATATACATATATGGATTCCCATAAAAATATATACCCCAACCATTCAATACTCAGGTAATCCTTTCAATACCTCAAATGCGTATATCCGTGTTTATCATTTCCCACCAAACAATGCACATGCACTCATACATACACATAAACACATATACGCATATATACATATGTACACACACACACACATATATATATATATATATATATATTAGGTTACTATTTCTTATCATCATAGGGTTATAAATATATACATTTATTTATGCACCTACATATATATATGCATGTCGATAAATAGCATTAACACTATCCCTCATATATATGTGTATTTGTAAATATCTATAAATATATATATATATTATATAGCAACATGTTAGTCAAATGATCCATTTTATATCCGAAAGATTATGACCACGTGATTATATTTACACAAGCATCATAATAAACCTTTTTATACATATATTCATGTCTATACATATGTCATCATACTCATATGGACATCCCATTATATCCATCGTACACGTATGCTGACATATGCATATATGCATATATCCCTATATTCAATCAACCATACAAACAAACACAATAACATAAGGAAGGTCTCTAAAGATCAACAAATAAGCATCATCCATGCACTCAATAGTAATCAAGACCCTTACTAATGTAGACACATTACGCTAAGGATGACTTACCACTTTCCAACTTAATGACTAGAGTCAACCAATCTACTGTGGTGTGTGTATGCTCAGATAGTTTACGTTACCAGCTACTCGACCAAGATCTTCTCTTGAGTGATACTTCCTCTCCACCTAGAGGAATGGACATTTTCCTGCAACCACTAACACATGCTCATGGCAGTCAGTTTTTTGCAAAATATGCAGTACACGTAATACATCTCCAAACTTAGAATATCAATTCAATAACCATTTATTTCACATATATGAATTTCCTCATATAAAATTTAAATGAAATAACATTCATTCATAATGCATCAATAAAAAAGTGAAAGCACATTTTTTATTCACCATCATAATACAAATTTCATTCACATTTACCCTATATAGTAATAGTAAATAGTAACTACATAATTGGGGTGTAACACCCTCTTTCTATAACTCTATCTATATCTCTATATTCCTCTCTAACTCTCTTCCCCTATCTATATCTCTCCATATTTATCTTTTTATCTCTCCTTATATTTATCTATATCTCCTTATTGTTGGTAATGGAGCCTAATTATCTTCCCAATTCAGAGGTTTTGTTTTAGCCATGTTTGCATCTTAGTTACTAATGAGGGGTGTTGGGGGCTTGGCCTCCCACTTCTATCACCAGGGGGTCCAAGGGGGGACAATTTTTGGATCTCCCTAGTGGGGGTTCGAGAGAAACACACCCAAATATATATTTTTAAAATTCTTTGTAAAATAGAATAATCTCCCCCTCTCTTTATCTCTCTCTTCCTCTCTCCTTCCATATCTCCCTCTTTATATATTTATCTCTCCATCTCTATATATCCCTCTCTCCTCTTTATTTTTATCTCTACCTCTCTCTCCCTCTCCCTCTCCCTCTCCCTCTCCCTCTCCATCTTCTTCTATATCTTTATTACCTATATTTATCTCCTTGCCCCCTCTCTCTCTTTATGATAGACACGCAACAATAATATTATAACATGCTAAATTTATAACTATCATGTTATAATGAGACTTGTATTATGTCTCAAGCACTTGTTTTATGCCTTGGATGGACCAAAAAGTGGTTGTGGTCAGTTTTTGGTCCCCCATATTTCTACACACACCCCATAGATAAGAGAATGTCATGAAAACAATCCCTCTCCATGATAAGATCTTTGAGAAAAAACTAATCCCAAAATCTAATGAACTTACTCTCCATCAATGAATTGGTGAAGGTATCCACTACTTGAGCCTTTGTCCCAACATAATAAAAAATAAAATAAAATCTAATAGCTCTCAAAATTCATGATAATTATTCTCAATATTCTTAGTCCTTGGATGAAAGAAAATATTATTGGCAATATAAAGATTTCTCTAATGATCACAATGAATTATTGGCATGTCTTTCAAAACATGCAAGTGATCTAGCATATATCACAACCACAAGTCTATTTCATTTGATGCTTGGCTAATCCAATGTATTATGTCTCTATTATTTATTCCTAAAAACTACTATATTTCTTAAAAGATACTAATATCAATAAATACCCTAATATTAATACATGACCTAAATTATACCTTTTTAATTAAGATCCTATGACTAAAATGAATCTATGTAGCCATGGAGAATACATTCACCTCCTCTCTTGAACTCAAATCAAAAATCTAAATTTCCCTTCATATGTCTCAAGCTACACCTTGAAAATCTATGTGACTATACTATATGATTATACTACTTAAATTTGGTCACAGATCCAATAGAAAAAGAGATATCAAGAAACATGTGCATAAGATAAAAAAAATTCCAATTGGATTATGATATTCTATAGGATTTACCTCTTTTGTCAACACAATACTAGAAGATCATACCATATTTTTGGTAACTTGTTCATAATCCATTCTAAATATAGTTAAAAACTATTTTGACATAATTCAATTAAGAGACAATAAGCCTATCTTACTCCTACCAAAATTATAAATCTAGAGAAAGAACCTAAATCTAGTGAAATAATCCTAAATTTTTCATCTCAAAGTATGATGTTAACTACTTCTTTATTTTAGCAATCAATTTGGGATTGTTTCATATCATAATTCAAACATCAACATAGAGAAAAATAATAAGAATTTATTAATCACTATTGTTAACATAAAAATTGGGTTTCTTTTCAAATTTATTGAAACCCAACTCTTAAAGGTTTTGACCAATATTTTCACTCCATTCTCAATTCATATGTAATGAATTATTTAATTAAAAAACCAAATTTCATCTCCTTCCTTTAAAATTCCAAGAGCTTGTTGCATGAATACATCTTTCTTCAAATCACCATGAAGAAACATACTCTCTGCATCTAATTGATACACTTAAAACTCATAATTTGTTGCAATTATAATAACTATGACCCACATTATAGTAAACCTTTCAACTAGAGAAAATATTGCATTGTAGTCAATTTACCTTTATTCAACGAGTAACCCTTGGATACAATTACAACATTATGCTTCTCAAATTTTCTCTTTCAAAGTGAACTTGGTCTTGTAGATACCCACTTGAAAATAGTGACATTCTTACCTTCCATTAACTATCAAAAATCCAAAATATGATTCTTCGTGAAAGAACCATATTCACACACATTGCTAACTCCAATTATAAAAAAGATATTAGAATAAAAATAAATTTATCAAATCCAACCACATGAACACCTCAAAGAGATTATCATATTGTGTTACTTGAGAAAACCTTTAAGAAAAAAAATCTAGTAGAAAAGAGAGATTGAAATATATATTAATTTAATGAGAGATTCAGAATGCATGTAGCTGATTTAAACCTCTTATGAAGCAACAACCTCTTCATTATTAAACTATGCAAGTAACATAATATTTTTCATTTAACCTATGTGTTAAAAAATTTCACTCGTATCTTTAACTTATAGGTTTTTAGCTTGAGAAAAACTACATAGATCCAAATGACGCATGTCCAATAGTTAACATGAAACCATTAGAATTATCACCCAAATCTAAGCACCACATTTTGCACAATAATCCTCAAATCTAAGTGCAACAATTTGTATGAGAATTTACAAATCTAAGAGTCAAACTTTTCATGAGAAGCCCAAATTCAATTTAAGACTCGCTTCTACAAGACAGGCTCCTATTTTCTACGATACTACATTCACTTAACTTGGGTATCAATTTTGACTCGAAACATATTTTAAGACTCTCAATTTCATTTCAAGTGTCAAGAATAATTTATGGTTCCTCAAGGGAACCATTTGTATACACAACAATATAATATTATTGTGTCTAGCTAGTATCCTAACATTATAATTATATTCCAACATTATAACTATGACTTGTAAAGTGAGCAACACACACAGTGCTAGCATCCTCCCACATTTTGTATACATTAAAAGAACATAAACAAAAAAAAAAATCAATACATGGCTAACAAAATATAATAATCAATTTTAAAAGCATGAAGATCTGTGCATGACAATGCAATACTATGTCCATTTTTTGGCAGTTTTGGACTGCTAAAATCATTATTTTTTGAAGTTCATCACATTCAATCAATTAGAATAAACAAAATATCAATAAGGACGATGTAAATTAATTATTTGTGGA
This sequence comes from Sequoiadendron giganteum, assembly GCA_007115665.2. NCBI lineage: Eukaryota > Viridiplantae > Streptophyta > Pinopsida > Cupressales > Cupressaceae > Sequoiadendron > Sequoiadendron giganteum. The sequence goes on along the minus strand of CM021107.1, from coordinate 284,378,618 downwards.
ATTTTATATGTATAGTTAATTTTTATGAAATCTCTGAATTTTTAAAAAAAAATCATATTTACTTTTTTCAATAATTTGTTAATTATATTTCTATTATTTTATTCTTTTATTAAGTAGTATTTTATTGTATCAAATAAGTCAAACTAAAAATAGAATATTCTTATAATTTCTTATACTAGATCATTAACATTGATAGCTAGAATACAAATGTTAAATTAGATAGAACATAAATTTAGAACTTGAAGTAGTTTTTTCTTGTTGTTTTTTAGCTTTAGTTTGTTGTAGGTTGGTTGTTGTTTGGCTATGCTTTACCTTGTAGCATAATTTTGCTTGTAGGGTTTTGGATTCCTCCAAAACCTATTTTTCATGTTAATCAAAAACATAAATTTAGACCTATAATTTACTATAATGCATTTCTCATTGCATATATATATATATAGAGAGAGAGAGAGAGAGAGAGAGAGAATTTATTCCACTCAAATAATGACATTGATATGGAGCATAGTGCAATTTTTGTGACTTTTCTAACATAGTTTTTTATTTTTTTGAGTGACTCAAATAAAAGTTACTATTTTTTGTAATGGACCTATGTTGACTATGAAATTTGAAAATTATCATATTTAAAAGATATAATACATATAATACTTTTTGTAATGATAACATCAAGGGCTATGTAACTATAAGTTGTTTTTTGAATGACTTTATTGACCCCAAAAAATGTGATGTGAACTAATATTTTTTTGACAATATGAATAGTAATGCAAGAGGTTGAAATGGAGGCTCCAAATAGGGGGTTTGATATAACACCCTAGGATTAGATTGAACCCCTAAGCCATTAAATTCAATCCTCCATACATTTTTCAAACCTGGCATACTTTTAGGAATTTTTAGAGTTGGGCCACTAGTTGGACACATTATTGTTCTTTTACCTCCATCTATTCGAAACCAATATATAAAGAAATAACACAAAACCATGTCTCTATAAAATTTCCAATTTATTGCATAACATAAACTAATCCATGATAAAATGATTCACATGCATCTCCTCAAAACTTTTCAACTATATGAGGCATTCAACCACAACCAACAAATCCCTTTTGGGATATATGAAAAACATAACCAATCACTATACTAGAATCCAACCTATAAATATTTTTATCCCAAGTTCCCTTTCTAAGGATTTATTTCCCTTAACAATAATGTAACCATATTATTCACAAAAAACAACATAAAAATTAGCATTGCTAATCTTTCTAGTAGAACTTAGATTCTTAGTCAAATTTAAGGAACATCCATAACTCTATGAAGCATATTAACTCTATCATCTTTGAAACTTGGCATTACCTTTGGTTTAACTATCATGTGAGAAGAGTTACCATCCAATAGGATTTCCAACCATTAAATCATTCATATTTAGTAAAACATTTCTTATGAGGAATCATATGAAGGAAGCACCAAAGTCAACAAACCAAACATTATACATGACATGGTTGGTTATGTTTAGAATGCAGGAATAGTACACCATCTTATTTTCATTGAAAAATGATGAATTAGAAAAACTATCACTACACTCTAAATAAATTACTTTTAGAAATCTTCTTAAATGTACATTCCTTCCTAATATGTCCTATTTTACACATTTTCAACACTTTACTTTAGGTTTATAGAAATATTTTAAGATTTTGTCCCATAGATTCCCCTTACAATGTTTTCCTTTAGACCAATCCATAGAGAGCATCATTAGAGACACCTATTGATCAATGAATTTATTCTCAACTCCTCGGTTATTACGACTATAATGGCATCTTCATTTTTTAAGTTAGAAGGTGTTCTAGTAATGGCAATTACAAGAGTATCCTAAGATTAAAATAGAGAACAAAGAAAATAATACATTTGTCTTCTTCATACATGTCAACATTAAGTGATACAAATTGAATAACTATCATTTTAAACACATCCAAATATTTAGCAATAGATTCTTTGTTAGCTATTTTTAAATAAATAGCTTCCTCTTCAAAAATAACATATTAACTAGACTCTTAGTTTGATACAATTTAGTAATTTTATTCTATAGGCATTGTGTAACTTATTGTGATTAGTTTTTTTATAAAAAATAAAATTGAAAGGTAAAACTTAATGGTGGATGGATATTTTCTATCCAAATTATTCCATTCTTATATATTCTTCTCTAAATGAGCCGCTCTAGAAATACCCAGGTATCTCTTTCCACCAAATGATCCTAAATTTTTAAGCTACAAAGTCTAAATTTTTCCCTTTTAACTTATATATTTAAACTAGATTCAAGTCATTTTCAAATTAAATTTACATCAAAAATAAAATACTCCCACTCAAACCAAAATACCTGCTCTAAAGAGGGCATCCCTTGCTACACAAAATCACTCTAACACAAGCTCTAATATTAAATGTTGGATCTAGATGTTTATTATTTGGTTAGGAGTAGCAATATATGCTATATATCTAATATTAATGACATACAAATATGAGATAAAAGAGATATTAGACTTAAAATAATTTTATCAAATGAAACCATGAAAACGCCACAAATAGATTGATATAGAATGCAACCTAGGAAACCTTTGTGGGAAAACCCCAAATATCAAAGAGAGGTCCAACAATATATATACAAATACACTCAGCTAATATAAACCTCTTAAAACTATATAGTTGAATCTTGATAGCAATATGTCATGTACTGATTTTATCAGTTATTTAATTACAATTATTAATCATGAGATTTTGAATGTTTATGTTAGATGATCATTGAAATTTAAATTTAAATGCAAGTGAAGTGATTTGAAATTCATTATTATGAAATTCAGGGATTGTCATTGTTGATGAGAATTTGAGTGCAAGTGAACGCAAGAACAGGTGAACAAAAATGAAGATGAGAACATTGATTAGGTAGAGTCGTTTTAGCCATTAGATGTTAATAAGGATGATGGGATCTACACACACCACTTAGATTATTAGAACATAATTTGCATGATTAAATGGTTTAAATTTTTAATTGTTATTATGGCTATGCATTTGTTTGAACGTAATTGTAAAAAGGGAATTTTTGTAACGCCCCGCCACGCAACCCTAAAGGATGTTGCAAACAACTACTTAAACAGGCTAAATTGTTTTTTTTTAAGTACAACTAATATAAAAGTTCGCTTCCCAATGCAACCATCCCCTAAGGTTACGAGACTGAAATTACTTAACAACCCACAACAACAGCAACATGAAACCATAACATTTATCTACTCAAGATAATAAGTACGCATACATTCCATACAAGATAAATTACATCCAAACATAATAGATAACTTTCAAACTCATTTATCCATAATTAAATATTACAATTACAACTCTCATTCCCCGAATGAGGAAAGTCCAATAAATAAGGTTATAGTTACAACTTCCACCTTGATAACATAGAGGGGTAAAATAATACAAGAGCAACTAAAATGAAATAAAGCATGACATGAAACTAAATCCCACGAGCTCTCCAACTGGAAGTCTCATTCACACGAACATGAAGATAGCCCAACGGATTTAGGTGCACGCCACCCAACCAAGTGGAACCCAAAGGCCCACCCCCCGTGCTAGGAGATAGTAACTAGGAATCCTAGTCAAGACCATCTACCTTTAGACATAGACTAACATAAACTAAACCAAACTGAAACAACCAATTACATGATCCTCACAAATACATCATAAGATCTACACATAATCAACTCAAGCACAACTCAGTTACCATGCAAGTACAACACAAGAACTTCACAAGTACAACCCAAGTACCTCATACGTACAACATAAGTACACCAAAAGTACAACTCAAGAGCATCACGAGTAACACACAAGGACAACTCTACATGGTCACATTGCTTCTAGAAATAAAGCAAAACAAGTATGTTAAGAGATCCATACACATAATAATCGAATACCAACTATGGTCACACTAGGTATGTTAAGGAAACCATACCCACAAAATCGAATACCAACTATGGTCACATCAGGTACGTCAAGGATACCATACCCCCAAAACAAAGACCGACTGTTGTCCTAGATAGAGTGTCATCACACAACTCGTCATGGGTTATCCTTGGGAATCTTGATAGGCTCCGACCCCCACAAGAAAAGGTTATCCTGGTGACCTTTACCAAATCCTGGCCCCCATACTCACTCATGCGGAGCCAAATACCTTTCGTACAGACAAGATAGATGACCTTGCCATTCCAAGCCTTCCCATCTCATCCCAAACCTAACCAAGCACTTGGGTCTATGAGTGAGGCATTAAAAATCTTGATTAGTGAGAAGTTAGTCCTAAGCTTCTAAGTATTGTTTTTAGTTATCACTTGATTAAATAACTTATAACGAGTTATCCTTGACACCACTTCGGGTGTCGGCCCCCGTTACAAGCCACTCTTCTATTGGACAACACACACACACCATCCAAACATCTATGGAACCAAGGTGCAACAAATAAGACATCACTACCTCTCCTTTCTCAGGAGGTGACACAAACTGAAATGCACTCCAACACCGAAGGCAACAACCACATAACAAGGCCGCTCCCAACCACTCTTGACAAGGAGGCACACATTACAAAATCCACTCCTTTCTCAGGTGCAACAAAGATAAAACCATCTCCAAACACTGGAGGTAACAACAATATCAAAACCACTCCTGACCGCTCCTGACAAGGAGACATACATTACAAAATTCATTCCTTACCAGGAGACACGGAGCCCATAATCCGCTCCTAAACCAAGGAGGTACAAACATTATGTTCGTGGAAACCGGGTATTAACAGAGACACAATCCTCATGCACTATCCAAGAGAATTCACAATAGGTTGACATCACAACTGACAACCCTTAAAAACCACAGACCATCTGGAAGGCTTACAAATAAAACACACCTTTAACCCATTTCCCCAAAACATGAACTCAAAGGAAACAAACACGAAGGCAAGTTGCGAGGAATTAAACTAATTTGGATATATTAAATCCATTTCTCTTATCACATTCAGTAAATTATTGCATCAATAAAATAAATTAAAATACGCCTTTTCAGATAAGGAAGAAGTTATCAACATTTATTTAATTTCCCTACTTGCACTTAAATAATGAAAATTCAACCATTGTACAATATAATTCAAAATACGTTACTTTTAAAAAAAACTATTGTTTCCCAATTTCAATATAGTCGTTCGAAAATAATTAACTTGACTTGAACACGTATTATTTACTATCATAACTAAATCTCCTTTAAAATAATGTTTTAAAAAAAAAAACAATAATTTAATTCCAGTTAATTATTTTCCATTTCCTCAATTAACTTTAACACATTTCTTTTAAATTCACTATCCGCCCTTTCACATATTATTTTAAAACACTTCCTTCTTTTCCAATATATAAATATATACCTTTAAAATTCATTTACCCAGCCATTACTTTAAAACCAATTATTTATTTTAGAATAAATATCATTTTTAAAATAAGATCGAAATTTGGACCAATTAACATAACATTCTAATAGAATTTCTCCATTGAATAAAATCATGCTAACATTTAAATTCACAATTTAATATATATATTCATATATATTAAAAAAAACAAATCAACTATATATATTATTACCTAATATTATATTAATATAATATAAAATATATAGATATTTTAATATTAAATTAATATAATAAAGAATAATAAATATATATAAATATAAATTCTTATTTTTATTTTTATATTTTTTTTTGCAAAAGAGGCCACTATGCGCCTCAAGCCGCACGCCGTTTAGGGTTGGGGCCGCGCGTGGTTTTCCCGACCGCGGATTTCCCACAGGGCACGGCTTATCCCATGGCAACGGCGGAATTGTTGCAGGGTGGCACGGATGAAGGGGTGGTGGCGGTTAACCAGCCGGCCACCACCGGCAGTAGCGGTTGTGTTAACAGCAGTCGCGAGGTGGGAGGAGGCCTGCGGATAGGGGGCGATGGGGAAGCGCATGGGGCGCGCTAGGCGTGGCTCCCCACAGCACCTCCCATGGCGGCTGTGGGTCGAGCCCCCAGCCCGACAACCCCAATTTTTTATTTTATTTTATTTTGTTTTAATTTAACAATCAACCTGTGGATTTTTCTTGGAATCTGTGCCCTTACACCCAGGTATTTTAAATCTTGTTTTGACAGCATAACTCCCATCCAAGAAGAATATATAAACAATATATATTGATGAATCTAAAACTCCAAATTAAAAGGTCAAATTGAGGAAATAAATTTTAGGAAAAACTATTTATAGCCATATTATCAATTTTATCTTGAGAAACACAGATTGAATGAGGAGGTTCTCTTCAATTTCTTATAGGATTTCACAAGATTTCAACAACATGAAGACAATTATAAATTTTATCCAAATAAAATAATTTAAATATGTAGAAAACCTGGTTTCCCACAGAAGATGCCAAAGGGTGCTCTAATCCCTCTATAGATCCCAGTTCCTCCAAGCAATCCACAACATGCAAAATTTCTCCTCTCCTCCATTCTTAATTTTTTTTTTTTTTGGTCAAAAACTCCATGATCCCCCAAAATTGATCCAAAATCCAATCATAGCCAAAATGAAAATATCTCTCAACCCTAAAGTCAAACTTTTTGAAAATGTCTCTAAATATCTCAATTTCAATTTTGCATTTAAAATTTTCCAAAAACAAAAATTTAAATCATTTTCTTTTATTTTTCAATTTCAACCAATATGCATAATTTTCCAAAATGAATAATCCAATTCATTTCAACACAATAATTTAATTTAACACAATCTAATTTAATTAATTAATTAATTAATCTTAATCCAAGATTAAATCGTTTTATTAATTAAATTAAATTAATCAATAAATCAAACAACATCTTTAATGTTATAACCCGATTAATATAATCAATAACTTAAATACCAAACACCATTTAATTGCCTCTTTCTAACTTGAATTTAAATAACGAAGAGAGAGAACAATAATCAAAGCAACACAACTTGACAAAAAACTGACAAAAAACAAGGACTAGGGTGACGACCTGGCACAGAAACCTAGCTACTATCTCCCAATCGAATACCGTTGGGTATTGAACACGCTCTCACCTGTGAACCCAGGTGGAGTCGATGTCTTGTACCTATCAACCTACAAATACAGAGTATATCCACATGCATATATATATGTTAAAATCAAAACACACCGTGAAGAGGAAATCACGGAATCGTAGGGCGCTCGCGAGCGAGTGATGCGATCCATCCCCTTCACCAATACAGTATCACTGACTGATGAATCTAACACCATTAATATAATCAAAATCATAACATCATTAATATGATCAAAAGCATAACATCATTAATTCAATTATCCACTATGCTAAACCAAAGCATGACATAATGATAACATCAGAAAATTACACCATCACACCAAAATATAACATTTACAACACTTACTGATAGCGATCAACTAACCACTGAGTTCTAAGGCAAAGCACTTAACAGAAAACAAGGCATAACCAAACAGAACACTATTCGGTCAAATGAGCAAAACGGAGGGGTCTTACAATTTTCTTTTTGAAATGGCAATTTGATTATTGTTGTGAGAAAATTGTTTATTTATATATAATATATTTTCGTGATGATTATGGTTGTAAATTTTTAATAATTTTATATGATTGCTCAAATATATGTGAAAAGGAATATGTTTGTTTTGAAATGAAAAGATTGATTATTTACGAAGAGTTCCTCAATTTGAGTATATTATGTTGTTATGTGGAAAAAAAATGATTTAAATGGAAGTAGAAAGATATGTTTGAATAGATATATATATATATATATATATATATAAATCTATTTATTTAATGAAAATTAGAAGAAGCAATACATTTTAAATTTCAATTGAAATGTTAACGGTAGTAAACAATGGGTAAACGATCTCCTCTCAATCAATTTTCACATGCAATCAAGGATATAAATTTGAGTTAATGTCACCATTGTTGGAGATCAAAGCACATATTGTGGATCAAATTTTGATGATAACTTCACCTTATGCATGAGTTAGAAAGGAAGAAAAATCCGTTTTACAGAGGAGGGAGAGCTAAGCATAGAACAAAGTATTTTTTATTTTGCTTATCTCCCATGCGGGATAGGGAGTAGAGAGGTGCAACAGAAAGAGAGGGAGAGGAGAGACCAAAGAAGGAAAAACCAAGACAAAAATATGCTCACCATGATACGCGAGTAAGGAAGGAGAAGGGATGGAAGAAAAGAGAAAGAGAGGATCGGGGGTGAAGGATAGAAGGAAAGGAGAAGTGTGAAGTGCACAGGGGGAGAAGACTGTTGTAGAGGGTGCAGACGCAAGTACATGAAGAAAATAAGAATATGGATAAAAGACAGTCAAAGCACAGAGAGCAACCTACAAGAGATACACATACAAAAAGTAACAAAAATAAAAGGATATACGTGCAAGTTTGAGGAGATTCACGGTTGTAGGAGATTGACAGGTATATTCGATGGAAAATACTATTTACCAAACTTATAATCTTAATATGTTTTATTTAACAATTTTCTTAAATTCATATATTTTATCAAAGGAAAACATATTACTGTTTTAATCGAATTTAGAAGAAAACTCATATACTTGGCCATATTTTCTTGTAGATAGAGAATCATCTTGAACAAAAAAATATTCAACACACATCGTAGAATTAGAGACAACAAACTTCATTGTTTAGAAAATTTTGATTTAATATATAGAGAGAGGATTCGCACATAAAATTGTATGTTTAAGATTTATTCCATTATATATAGTAAAGATTCCCACAGGAAACAATATGGTTTTAGATTTAGAAAACCTCCAAAAGAAAACTATAAGCGTTAAACTGTACAAACAGAGAATTGGAAATTGCAAGGAAAGAACATGAAGTCATTAAAATATCATAGAATAAAGTTGTTGAATGTTTATCAGAATGATAAGATAAAATAATTTTGTGTAATTATATATGTTTGAAAATTTTTAAAAAAAATTAAAAATTGGTAATTCTCTAGGAATGATACTAAATTTCTTATGAAACAGAATTAAATATGAGGTGTTTATGCATTTGAAAAGATAATATTTTAAGGGAAATATGAAAAAAACAGAAAAGAAAAGAAAATTAAATTAAAAATATAATTACTTTTAAATGAAACGAATTAGAAGAGGATTATATTGAAGTGTAGATGAATTTTATGAGTAAATAAACCGAAAGTATGTGTGCTAATTTATTCTTGTTTTATATGTACTTAGTTACATACGTGTGTTACACCTTCTTTTATTTAATTTGAATATGAACATAATATTATTTATGATTTAAATCTATGAGATTATTGCATTTGAACCATGATTGCTCAAAAATAAAAGTGCAGTTCATGTGTTTGGGAAAGATAATTTTAATTTTGAATGGAACCATGCATGCTTGATAATTGAATGTGCATGACATGTGTTTGGAAAGTTACCTTCTGGGATGGGTGTCGAATATGGTTTTTTAGAGAGCGTAGTTTTGCTTTTCAAAAACTACTATTATTTGTCGTGCATGACATTTTACTTGGCCAAGTAACTTAAGGACCATTGAAATAGATGGGATATTTATAACTCTCTACCATATCCTAGTATCAAACTTGCTTGTTTCTTCAAATGAATTAGAAAAATGAAAATGTTTGTGGATTTACTAGTTTATACTAGGCACGCATCAAATTCAGTCTTGCTAGTCGACTTATTTTTGCTAAGCGATCCGTACAGGGTCGGGTATTCTTTGAATGATTAAGGAATTCCAGGGAAGCGTAAGCTTCGAGGTTGGGCGGAAAAAATGCCTAAACCTTGTTCTCATCTTCATGTTTGAAGATAAGCATTTGGATTGAAGATGAAATGAAGATTTCTTCATATATCTATTATATTTCATTCTTGTATGATCATTGTAGAACTTAAGGTGGCATAATGCCTAAGTCTTGAATTGTAAATTTATTTTGCAATGCTTTTGTATTATTAAATGTTGTGTAAGATGACATGTTTCTGAAATCAATTGGAAGTATTATGAATCTTAGTGTAGACTTTAAGTCAATGTATGGAATATTTTGGATTAAACAAATTTAATTGAATGGAGTTACGATATTTTATGAAATGGAAATGAATTTTTTAAAAGGAATTATAGATTATTTGGAATTAAAGAGTTTTGCTCTTTACACAATATCACAATTTGACGTGCTATGGAAATACCTCCTACTTATTAATATAAACCTCTTTTTCAATGACAAAGTATTTCTTATTGAAGCATACAAGTAGCCTAAACTTTCTCGTTCAACCTATACATGTAAGAAAAAAACCCAAACCTTCAATTTATAAATTTTTGGTGTGAGCAAAACCACAAAGATTGAAATGACACATGTTTAATACTCAACATGTAAGAAAAATCATTAAAATTATCACCCAAATCCAAGAACCATACTTATCATGAGAAACCCTATATCCAAGTGTCTTTGCTTGAGAAATCCCAACTTTAACTTGATAGTGTAGCTTCTTCAAGATGGGCTACAATTTCTAAGAGACTGGATTTGCTTAATTTAATTGTCAATTTTAACTTCAAAATATATTTTTGAATACTCTCAACTTCATGCCAATTGATAGGAATAACTTATAGATCCTCAAGTGAATCATTTATATATACAACATTAAAATATTACTATATCTAACTAGTATCCCAACATTACAATAATATTTTAACATTATAACTAGGACTTAGAAAAATTAAAAAATACTTCATTCTAATATATTTTCCTTGAATTATTTGTACATCAAAACATGATTTGCAAACCAACTTCTCATAATTTTAGTTAGAAATGTATCTATCGAACCCATTTAGACTTTATTTGTACTGAATGAGTCCTTCGCTGGTGACCTTTCTCAATGAATATATTTAGTGTGTCGAGCTAAAAATGGCTGAATGAAGTGTTCTAAATGTTGTGTAATGTACTCTTAAGTTTTCCCTTCCTAACTTTACAGGTGAATTTCAGCTATCATTCCCAAGGTACTAAGCAATTGCCTCATTGTTGTGTTGAACTTACAAAATAATGGCAGTTCAAATATAATATTACTCATAAACATGAACTTAATATATAAGAGTTCAATCACAATTTTACTCATAAATATGGATGGTATGTACCAAATATTGTATTTAATTTTAATTATTGATTTTCTATCTATAAATTATCTATTGCATAAAATATGCTTATTTAAAAATAATGAAGTTCATGATTTGGAAAATTATTGTATTTGATTATTAGGAAAACATTATTTGTATTTTTCAATAATCCCTTATTTTATTTGAATATACACTAAAGTTACTCTATCACTTCATTTGTAACACACATCAATATTCTAATTTTCTAGAAAATTAACTTTAATTTCAATGATCAAATATTATAATTTTATATTAAAAAACTAATCAAATATTCCAACTCTATATAAAAAATAATTATAATCAAATATTCTACCTAATATAAAAATAAATATTAATCAAATATTCAAATTTATAAAAAATCCATTTTAAATCAAACATTTTAATTTTATATAAAAAAATAATTTAACCAGATACTCAACTTTATATAAAGATTAATCTATCACTTCTAATAACAAACTATTTTAATAATCGATGGAAACTATGATGTGGGAATCAATTGTAGTAGGATTTTTTCAAATTGTTCATGGGTAGGATGTTTTAAGGTGATTTATGTGCTCTTTCTATCAATGGTAGGGTTACTAGAATAAAGTAGGTTTAAGGGTTTATGAGGGGTCCCCTTCTAATTCGCATGGTTAATGTCGATGAAGCACCCTAGGATGGGTTACTCTCATCAAAATTTTGTAGTGTTCTTGAGGAACCTTTTTGGGTGGAGTTACTTTTAGTAGAGGATGGCTACAAAAAGACAAACATGTCCCCTATCCTAGTCAACAGATTGTGGGCTAACATAGTTAGCAAGTCCTACAAGAGGTTTCCTTGGGAATGTGTGTAAATGTTATCTCGTTTGGTGGACATTGATGGCCTTTGCATCCAGGTGTCTAATCAAGTGTTGGAAAACTCTTGTGCTAGGTGGGAGAAAGCACTTATTGTAAATTTCTCAAAGTTAAGAACTAATATAGATTCCTTTACAGAATGGGGCATCAAGAATTGGAAGCCTAAGGGTATGCTAGAAATATTTACTATGTCTAAAGTGTTTTTTTATTCAATTTTATTTGTTAGAATACATAACCAGTGTGTTGGAAGTGGGGGCATAATTCATGAAAAAGTTAAATCTTACCATGAAGAAATGTAAACCTAGTTCCAATATAAAACAATAAAGATTTGGTGAAGTCTTGACATGGGTACAATTATTGGGCCTTCCCCTATACTATTGGGAGGAAGAAGAAGTGTTATTTTGGATTATGAAGTCTATTGGACAATGTATTACCCTTAATCTAGTTACTAAAGTAAGGAAAATACTAGTATATGCTAGGTTTTGTGTTCACTCGAGGAACAAAGACCTCCCTTTCAATATTAGACTCTCATCCAAGTATGACATATAGAATTAATAAATTGAGTGTGAGAACAAGAGGCTATAGTGTCCTCACTATGCCAAGGGGGAACATTCATTTTAAATTTCCAAGAAAAAAAGAACGAACAAAATAAGTAAAGGATATGATTCCCCATGAACCTCATGTAAAAAATAATCTACTCAATGGTTGACCACAATGTTGCACTTGGGGGAGATCAATCCCCTCTCCTATGAGGCTATTTTAGTTTTTCCTTCAAAAGGGATGCTCCCTTAAGTTCTTGGCTAGGGTTATATATTATGTCTTTGGAGGCTTCACTTACTTCAGATTTTGATAATAATATGGTGGATTTAGTGGGGGAGAGATCCCCCTAAAAGGATGGCTCAAGTTAGAGATTAAAGGGAAATAAATAGTGAGGTATGGACTAGGGCCAAGTAATATAAGGAACACAAAGGAAGGATAAAATGTGGTAAATTCAAAAATAGCCAAGAAGGTGGGCTTATTTGGGTCCCAAGCTTCATTATTCCCCTTTCCCCTAGCCTAAGATAACTATATATCTTAAGAAAAATAAGGAATGCTAAGAAATATGGAGATGTGGGAGGACTCCAAAAGAAGGAAGGGTAGGGTTTCAATCATGGAAGTATACAAGAGATAAATTGTGATAGATGTGGTGAATGTAGCTTTAAAAACCTTGAATTCTATGGGGTTGAAAGGTCAATCAAAACCTTGTAAATAAATATCATATCATAGAAAATGAGGGATCTTAATATCCCTAACAAGCATAGGGCTCTTAGAAACCTTAAAAAAACTCATAACATTAGTATTTTTATTGCAAGAAAAAAATATTAGAGGATTCTCTTGACAAAATTAATGGTAATTTGTGTAAGTGAGTGAATATGCTAGTATGAATTTTTAGTTGGACAATCAAGTGGAATAGTCGACCTATGGTAATTTGTAGTACTATATGTGAAGGATTTTTTCAAGAATAACCATTACATAATAAGTCAAATAGTATTTTTTGGCTAATTTCAAATACCTATGCTCCTAATTCTCCCTAGAGTAGGATAATAGTTTGGAAAGAGCTTGGAGAGTTTAGATTTCCAACAAAGGATTTCAAGTGGATTTTTATTGGGGAATTTAATAGCCTTGATTCCTACTAGAGAAAAAGAATATTTTATAGGACCTCAAAGAGAGTATATAGAAGACTTCAATAATTTTATAGTGATTTTTAGCCTTCTGGGATTTGATCTTAGGGGATCCAAATTTACCTTATCAAATGAAAGGTTAAGTGACCACCTCATTCAAGTGAGTTAGATAGATTCATCCTATTGATCAACTACTAGATGTGCTCTCTACTCTCTTAGATCTCATCCTTTCCATGAGTGGGATTAGATCACAATCCTCTATTGTTTGGGTTCTATTCAAACAAATGTTTTCTGTAAATCCCTTTTAGATTAGAAAAATTATGCTTATTGCACCCAAACCTCAAATGTAAAATCCAAGATTGGTGAAGTGTTTAAATTTAGGGCTCCACTATATTCAAACTAATATGGAAACTAAAGTTTATCAAATTCAACCTAAAAAGGTGGAACAAGCTCACTTTTGTGAATATATTTGTTTAGAAGGCCAACATATTAGTGGATCTAGAAGCCATTCAAATGCACATTTATAGAATGGCATGTTCCAAGAGGATTTTTATGGATAAAATATCCTATTGATTAAATTTCACTCTTTGGAGGCCAATGGTGAGGCCTTTTAGACAAAAAAAATCATAGATCAAGTGGATGGAGGTCTCTATGAGTGGATGAAGGTCAGTGATAGGAACAAAATATTATTTCATTTGTACAAATTCAAGGATATGAACTATAAAAAGATCAAGGAGATTATTCTATATGATTCTTCATTTTTCTAGTGCTAGAAAAAAAGAGCTGTGATTTTAGATTCACCTCTAAAATTATTTTATCTTTAAAGGAAAAATTTCAAATTTATAGGGAGAGTGAGAAGGATAAGGTTAAATCAAGTTGAGGAAAGTAAGTTTGTGGAGAGATGGGTTTTGCTAGTGTTGGAAGAAGGGTGTTGTTAAATGGATTCCTCGCCCTCCAAATTGGTTAAAGCTCAATTTTGACAAAGTCGATAAGGAAAACATGGGCACAACAAGAGTAGGGTGTGTTATTAGAGATTTTATGAGAAGATTCAATGTTTCTTTTGCTTATCCTTTAGGTGTGAAAACTAGCTACTATACTAGGGAATTTTCAACAATGGGGGTATTCAACTTGCCTTTGAAATGGGTTATGGCAATTTCTAATTATCAAATCAGGCTCTCTTTGTATTGTCAATTAATTGAAGTTTAGAAAGGAACCTACTAGATGATAATAAATTTAATTAATCACCTTTGTTCCCCCAACCAAATTTTATTAACCTTTCCTTGATCCTTACTTAGAGGGTAGTTGTGTGGCTAATTGGTTGGCCAATTTAGGAGTTTCAAAAGATTTAACTTCTAAATGGTCCAGTCCTTCTTGTCTTCCTAATCTCTTAGGGATTGAATGATAATGATGCTAAACATAATAACATGTCCTTTATTCTATTTTTTATCCCTATCCTCATTATGAGGATGCTTATGTGCATCATGTGGATTTTATGATCCTTACACCTAAGAATTGGTTTAAGGCCATGACACATCACTTACTTGCTTGGGCTCATGAAAATTATAATTATAATGATATCATTTTCATTATGAATTCATCTAAGAAAAGGGTTGTTGAGTGTTACTCATGCATGGAAAACAATATAACTAGAAGTTTCAAGATCATTGAAAATTTTCATACGATTTATAGTTGTTATTATAAATGACAAGGATGGTGTGTCGATATTTTGGTTTCATTGCAACTCTTTATCTTGATTTCTAGTGTTTTGGTTTCCTTATGTTCGTTGAAATGTTCTCTTGGTGTTTCAGAGATGGAAGGAGGGAGATCAAGAATAGAGACATTATCTAGCGAGTGTGCCAAGGGAGTCCTAGAATCTAGGTGTATCTTGTAAAAGGGGGGATCATAAATATTCATTGAGAGGATTAAAGGTCATTACCTTGTGATATCCATGGAGTTAAATAAACCATAGAAAGGAAATAAATTTTCTTTGAGAAGCATGAAAATGGTGATCTATAAAAATGGATTATAAAAATCATAGGTATGACCACAATTGGTTCAAAAAAATTCAAGGAAAATAGGTGCAAAGAGTTAGAAATTAATGACAAGAAGATGATGGTTATTTCATTTGAGTTTTTATTATATAATATTATGAATCACTCTACCCATATAGAATTATTGTATTGATCATTAATTTTCTTATCTCGACTCTCTTTCTTATTCCTCCATTCCATTGGGGGCATTAAATTCTTGTTACCATCTATCACCTTCATTTTTATCCTCTCTTCCTCCATATTTCCTTGCTCCTTTTTCCTCCTTATACATTGATCACCTCTTGGTCTATCTCCTTATTTGTTTCCCTATCATTTTCTATATGATTTATAACTCTTCACCATATGCACTTGGGGGACATTTGTCTCACTTTCTCGCATTTGCACTTTTTTATCCCTCACGGTTCTCTTCTTATTTCCATGATTATCTCTCATCATGAACTCCTTTCCCCCTTATCCTTTTCTTAATTTCTTATTCATATTTTGATCCATGGTACTCCCTTTTTATATTTTCTTCATTTCATCATTATCATTTCTTTCATATATACATCTCACTAATCCTTTACATAGGTCTATTACTTCTTATATCGATTCCATTGATTAAAATAAATTCCACTTTATTGGGCACATGATATTTCTTCTCCTCTTGTGGGATGGCCTTATCGTTCCCTTCTTCCTTTGTGATTATATCATTATGAAATAGTATCCTTATTATCCTCTTTGTTGAATGAACTTGGTACACTCTCTTTCTCTACCATCATTACCTTACTTATTGATGATTTGGGGGCATGAATCATCATCCTTTTCCCATAGAGGATCTCTATCCTTCTCCTCACTTGGGAGCATGACCTCACTATCCAACCCTCTCATTTTTCTTTTCATTTTTTCCTCTTACCTTCTCATCAAAATCCATGGCATTTTCCCTTTTCCTTCTTCCGTAAATTGATTGTCTCTAGTACTAGATATTTTTAATCAATTTAAGGGGGTATATATTCTATATAGCTTTATCATACTTCTATATGTTTGACTATGACCCATGAAAATGATGATTAGCCTTCCTTATTAGCTTTGGGATTGTCCTAGCCTCTTATCCAATTAGGTGGCTACCATATAAGCATTGATGATATAAAAATAAAATTGTTTATTTTTCCTTTTGGCCTATTCTAGCCTTTTTTGGGGTGCCAATCATATATAGCCAATAAAATAGGATGGAAATAACAAATAGTCAAGGGTGGTAATCGCATAGAAAAACTCTTTACCACTACCTTTTTTTCTTCTTTATTTATCATTGTAATCAACACCATTTATCATTGACCTAGCCTAGCCCTATGCCTGGGTTGTTGGAATCGCTCACACTCTATTACCATGTTGAAGTGAGTAACCAAGATGCACCCAAGATCATCAATTTACAATACCAAATAACCTCCACATGCACAAGAGTGAAGCAACAACAAAAGATGCTATTATACCAAACAAGAATACAATATGATACAATATTCACAAGATGTGAAATGATGTTATGACTTGCAAGATGTAAGAGGGTCCTTTCTTATAAAGGTAACATGAGAGATAGGATTAGACAAGATCATGACACGTGTCTCAATCCTATAATATGTAACAACTTACTATAACTACCTAGGATAAGATAAGATCTTGACATGACAACTAAGTCTTCTAGAAAGAATCTTAGGACTTAAGTAAACTTAACATGTGAATAAGTCCCCTAAGTCTCTTACTAGGAATTAACTAGGTACAAGACTTTATTCACTCCAACACCCCCTTAAGTGCAACTTAGGGAGGAACAAGGCAATACAAGGTGCAAAATATGGAGAAAATGTGTCCCAACAACGAGGCGTGATAAGGTACCCGTGTACAAATAATCTCACAAACAGAGTAAAGGAGAAAAATCCTATGGGAGAAAAATCCTCTCAAAAAGAGAGAAAACAAGATGAAGGACTAAGAAGCCTCCAAAATAATTTCCCAAAAATATAGGAACATAAAGAACATCACTGAAGCACAAAGAAGTTTCAAACAACTGTCAAAAGATAACTTCTATAGTGCTATAACTGAAGAACCTCTTTTGAAAAAAGATGATGACCAGGATCAAGAAGACAACAATCTGCATGAGTGCCCTCAATGACACTACTCGAACAATGATCAGATGACAAACAAAGGAAAAACATCTATCAATCGAAGATACAAATGACGCATGAATCTACATGAGTGACCCTAACAACATTACTCAACCAATGCAAGAATAAACTGCAAGTTGAAAAGACAAGTGCCAATAGTTTGAAGAACTTTGATCGATTGAGGAAAACATGAATACAAGAGTGTCCATATGGTAAATGCTCCATCTCACTTAAATGCATGGGTAACCAACCTTTGCATCTGCTTGGTACTTAGGAACAACTACTAGATACATAGTTCACTCCAAAGTGAAATCAAGGAAGCATTAACACGAACAATATGATATTCTACAATTTATTGTGACCCTCACAACATGCCTCTTTTTTGCCAAATTAGGGAACCTTCCTTTGTGTCTTGTTGAGTAGCGCTGTGTTTTTGGAACCCCTCTTGGTTAGACAACTAATTGTATGGATGCTCAAGCTTTGCTTGGTGATTTGGTCATTTGTTGTATTTTGTCTTTGGCCACCTTATCGTGTTTGTCTCTTTGTCGTAAAATCTTTGTGGTGACTTATATTGAGTTGGGTTTCAAGTTTGGTTTCATCAATTGCATTCAAATTTCTAAATATTAAGAATTTTAATTTAATTATTTCAAATTAAAACCTTTAAAACAATTCAATAAATCCTAAAAGTTTAAATTTGAATGTATTTAAATTTAATATGTAGAAGTTGCTTTTTATTTTATTTCATATGTTATGATTAATTATTAAAGATTTTGATGTTGCTATTCAATTGATTTAAAATTAAAATTTCCACCAAATCAAACTTTCAAATTTAATGTTGGAGCTTCAGATCTTTAATATATATATATATATATATATATATATATTAAAAGATTATAATATTCTAATCATGCTACATTATATATATTAAAAGATTATAATATTCTAATCATGCTAATGTTGCAGGTCAGAGTCACAAGTCAGTTGACAAAATTACAGTTGCAAGTTGCAAATGTTTTTCGAACTTAGACCTGTCTGCAGTTGCAAATTGTGAAAACTTCCAGAATACCAAAACACTTATTGCATTGCAAAATTGCAAAAGGGACTCCAATTTCAAATTGCATAGAGACGTGCTAAGTACTTCTCAGCCGTGAAACCCAAAAGGGAACATTAAACACCATGAAAAAGGAGATCCGTAAATGTTGTGGCAGATGCCAAGTAAAATGCCACAACCAGCATTCTCCATGTCTTGAAATCTCCACACTAAAATTGAAATGGATAGAGTTAAAGAGAGTCAATGATATGACTGCAGCAAGCCAGGTTGCGAACCTTTGACATGATGCCAGCTGAAACAACCTGGGTTGCTGTTTATAAATGCATTCTACAAATTATTTCCAGAGATATTAAGTTGTAGGTAGGGCACTCGAATTGTTTGGTAAAAATCCAGAAGGGAATGAAACACCATACTGGTGGCAGCTTACATAGATAAGTCACATGAAATGGTTCATATAATCCTCAAAATCATCGACCAGACAGGTGAAAGGTGCACATGAATTGTTTGATATGGTATTTCGTATAAAGAAGGTTGTGCAGCTACACGGAGTTGAAATGCCGCCAATTGTTTGACAAAATGCTCAGTAAAATATGTGGCGTCATACTTATGGTCGATTCAACTCGAAGGAGAAGCTCACTCTTGGCGGTGCACGGATTAAAACCCACAATCAGAAAATTGCATGTTCCTTTGGACTTCACAATATTTGTGGATGCGAACACCTCAGAAGAAGCGTACAACCACAGCCCCCTTTGGTAAGGATTCTTTATTGCATAACCATTTTTAACAGTTGTAGGAATTCTGAAAATAAATAATGGAGATACGAATTGTTGTGGATTCTCCTGCTATTATCTCTTTATTTAATGCAAATGGAAAAAAAGGTGAAGATGGTGGGGGTTTTGTCCTATGTCCCATGTTTGGAATAAAGAGTAAAGCTTTTATGGCATCCTCCAATATGAAAGCAAAGTGGCTCATTATACAAAAGAATCTAGCAAGCCAATTGTTGTGAGGATTGTCATCCTTCGAGATGTGGGATACAAGTCTTTGACCTAGGATGGTGATGGTGATGGTGATTGTGAGAGTTTTGATAGAAATATTGTTGTTGTTCACCGTATCCTGTTTCTGCATTATGCTTTTATTCTAGCAGTTCTTTTGCTCATGCTCCACAAAACTGAGAGAGATTATGACATTAAGGGATTATCATATTAGCTACATTTTTAGTTAATCTAAAATATATGGTTAAATAATTGACCAAATAGAAATCTTGAGCTGAAAATAGGAAAATATTTTTCTAAGCATGCTGGTTAAAATTACAAATCTTGACTTGCCACTGTGGCATCAAATTCTGGTGTTTGAAGTTTTGAAGAGTTTTTGTTCTGCACCTTCTCTTTCAAATTTTTGACATGAAACCAGGTAACACAAATGTAGTGACTGTGATGATCAAAGCACTTAGACAAGTGATTACTAATGTGCAGATTCTAGATGCTAGTGAAAAAAGTTTAGTTGTTGTTGCTGGTATGTATACCAAGAAAAGCAGAAGTTGTTGAGTGGAAAACGGACAAGAATGCAACAATGCAGTAGTGGTGGTTGTGAGTGAGGCATATACAATCACATTAGCAATCTAAGGGTTGTTGGAAGTGGCTTTTACTTTAGTGAAACTAACAAATGAAGTTGATTGCATAATTTAGAGGTAGGGGATAATTCTCAAATACAGAGTATACATGGAGAATGCATTAACAATGACTTACTTGATGAGAAAGGTGATAGTGAGAATCTAGAATTTGCAAGTGAAGCAGACATAGCAGATCTTACTTCGAATAATATCATACAAAGGGAATTCAATGCTATATGCAAAATTCCTAGTCTATGTTTTCTCTAAGAAGTTGAAACCGAGCCAAACATGGAAGCTAGTATTCCAATGCTTGTGGAACACTGGGTATTATTTCTGAAATCGCTACACCTATAATGAATCTGATAACATTAAGAGGCCTTGTGGGTAATTAAGGTTTTCATTTGGACCAAGTGTGGATGAATATTACTTTGGTTTTTGAGAATTAAAGGAGGGAAATTGTTTCGAAGCAAATGGAGGGAAAGAGTCACTTGCAAAAAGCAAGTCTGATGGCCTTTCACATTTCTTTATTTTTATCATTTTGTGATATTTTGAAGGGAAGCATTATTTGTCTTCCCTCCAAAATCTATTTGTTTAAACTTGTGTGTAACTCATTGGAAAATCTATTGAGGTTTGAAAACTTAAGATTTAAATGAAATATATCAGTATTTTTTTTTTTTTCCTTTTTTCCATTCATCTAATGAAATTCTCCAAACTCTAAACCTGTCTCTTTTCTTCTAATCTTACTCATTTAATTCAAAATGTTGATATTGATTGTAGGGTTTATTGTGTGGTCAATTAAACATGTTTATGCAAGCTAAAACTTTGTTATATTCACACACATTTCCTTTAAAGATCGCATTGTCTCGCGTTGGGATTGTAGAAATGAGTCAAGTGGAGATTGGTTCAAGTCCAATTCGTCTATTTTTCAAATGGCATGTGAGAAAATTAAGAAGAAATTTGTATATTTTTTTTCTCTTTATCCTTTCCTTTCTCCCTTCTTTTTTCATCAATTTGATTTCAGTTTTTAATGATTCATTTTAGTCATATAGGGCAAAAAATTGACTTGATTTTCCAACTTTTTGATGGCAAAAAGTTTGTAAATTTTAACATGTTTTATCATTGTTTGATATGGTGTTTCGTATAAAGAAGGTCGTGCAGCTACAGGGAGTTGAAATGCCGCCAATTGTTTGACAAAATGCTCTGCTAAATCTGTATCGACAAAGGGATGTGAATGAATTGTTTAGTAAAATACGTGGCATCATACTTGTGGTCGATTCAACTCGAAGGAGAAGCTCACTCTTGGCGGTGCACGGATTAAAACCCACAATCAGAAAATTGCATTCTCCTTTGGACTTCACAATATTTGCGGTGCGAACACCTCAGAAGAAGCATACAACCACAGCCCCCTTTGGTAAGGATTCTTTATTGGATAACCATTTTTAACAGTTGTAGGAATTCTGAAAATAAATAATGAAGATGCGAATTGTTGTGGATTCTCCTGCTATTAACGCTTTATCTAATGCAAATGGAAAGAAAGGTGAAGATGGTGGGGGCTTTGTCCTATGTCCCATGTTTGGAATAAAGAGTAAAGCTTTTGTGGCATCCTCCTGTATGAAAGCACAGTGGTTCATTATGCAAAAGAATCTAACAAGCCAATTGCTGTGAGGATTGTCATCCTTGGAGATGTGGGATACAAGACTTTGACCCAGGATGGTGATTGTGAGAGTTTTGATAGAAATATTGTTGTTGTTCACATTATTCCTGTTTCTGTATTATGCTTTTATTCTAGCAGTTCTTTTGCTCATGCCCCACAAAACTGAGAGAGATTATGAAATTAAGGGATTATTCATATGAACATATTAGCTACATGTTTAGTTAATCTAAAATATATGGGTAAATAATTGACCAAATAGAAATCTTGAGCTGAAAATAGGAAAATAATAAGCATGCTGGTTAAAATTATAAATCTTGACTTGCCACTGTGGCATCATATTCTGGTGTTTGAAGTTTTGAAGAGTTTTTGTTCTGCACCTTCTCTTTCAAATTTTTGACATGAATCCAGGTAACACAAATGTAGTGACTGGGATGTAGTGACTGGCAAGTGATTACTAATGTGCAGATTCTAGATGCTAGTGAAAAAAGTTTAGTTGTTGTTTCTGGTATGTATACCAAGAAAGGCAGAAGGTGTTGAGTGGAAGATGGACAAGAATGCAACAATGCAGGAGTGGTGGTTGTGAGTGAGGCATATACAATCACATTAGCAATCTAAGGGTTGTTGGAAGTGGCTTTTACTGTAGTGAAACTAACAAATGAAGTTGATTGCATAATTTAGAGGTAGGGGATAATTCTCAAATACAGAGTATACATGGAGAACGCATTAACAGTGACTTCCTTGATGAGAAAGGTGATAGTGAGAATCTAGAATTTGTAAGTGAAGCAGACATAGCAGATCTTACTTTGAATAATATCATACAAAGGGAATTCAATGCTATATGCGAAATTCCTAGTCTATGTTTTCTCTAAGAAGTTGAAACCGAGCCAAACATGGAAGCTATTATTCCAATTCTTGTGGAAGCACTGGGTATTATTTCTGAAATCGCTACACCTATAATGAATCTGATAACATTAAGAGGCCTTGTGGGTAATGAAGGTTTTCATTTGGACCAGGTGTGGATGAATATTACTTTGGTTTTTGAGAATTGAAAGAGGGAAATTGTTTCGAAGCAAATGGAGGGAAAGAGTCAAATGCAAAAAGCAAGTCTGGTGGCCTTTCATATTTTTTTATTTTTATCATTTTGTGACATTTTGGAGGGAAGGATTATTTGCCTCCCCTCCAAAATATATTTGTTTAAACCTGTGTGCAGCTCATTGTAAAGCATTGGAAAGTCTATTGAGGTTTGAAAATTTCGGATTTGAATGAAATATATCATTTTTTTAATTTTTTTTTCTATCTAATGAAATTCTCCAAATTCTAAACTTGTTTCTTATCTATCTAATCTCACTCATTCAGTTCAAAAAGTTGATATATATTGATATCTATTTATACCATTGATACCCCATTGATTGTAGGGTTTATTGTGTGGTCAATTAAACATGTTTATGTAAGCTAAAACTTGTTATATTCACACACATTTCCTTCAAGAATCGCATCCTCTCACGTTGGGATTGTAGAAATGAGTCTAGTGGAGATTGATTCAAGTCCAATTCATCTATTTTTCCAATGGCATGTGAAAAGATTAGGAAGAAATTTGTATTTTTTTTTTATGAATTTCTCTTTATCCTTTCCTTCTCCCTTCTTTTTTGCATAAATTTAATTTTAATTTTAATGATTCATTTTAGTTATATAGGGCAAAAATTTGACTTGATATTTCAAATTTTTGATGGAAAAAAGTTTGCAAATTTTAACATGTTTTAACATTGTCTCATAATTTATAATTAAATTACTTTAGGATAAAATAAAGTCTAATGGAAAACCTTTTAAAATTTACGTAATTAAATTCTAATATTAATGAATATGTTGTTTTCCAAGTTTCTTTAAGGAAAATTTAATGTCAAAATCAATTCTAGGAATTTGAATAAAGTTGAAAACAAAGATTGTCAATGTGTTAAAAATTCAATTCTAGGTTTACGTTAGTTGATAATTACAAATTGTACTAAGCAAACTTCTCTTTCACATGAACCCCTAATGCTCACTACAACCCCTTGAATAGACTAGCCAAAGTGCTCTTTCCTAGAGGGATTCTATCAAACCTCTAAATTCACCCATGAAGACTTTTGAGGTGAGCCACCTTTCATGCAAGAGTACCTTTGTCATTCCACCCTATAGGCTTCTCATCATATAGGTAAGTTGGTGTGTCAAAATTGCTTCAACAAAAATGATGATAGAAGGAGGGTGAACAAGGGAGCGTTAGTATGGTTTTATTTTTTTGTTTTAAATGTTTGATCTTCCTCCTTTTGATGCTAAAATTCATCATTTTATTAAAAAAAATATGCAAGTCATTTTGAAAGTGTAATCAAAGTTTTTTCCATCAACATAATCAAAATTAGGGGTAATTTCCTAATGGAAAACCCTTTATGTGTTTAGGGGTTTTCACCAAATTCCCATGTATGCATATAATTGGCTACATGCTTTCTCCCTTAGTGTTGGGAAAAATCTAATTGAACATGTCAAGATTTGTAGAGATTTCATAATTAAAAAATCAAATTAACAATAAGAGTTTTTCTTGTCTACATTTTATAAAAACTTTTCATGATGCAACTCTTCAATGGTATACTTATCTCACATTGAACTCTATACATTCATGGACAAAGTTGGAGAATGCATTCCCAATTCAGTTTGTGTAGAAAATGGATTAAAAAGAAGCTTTCATTCATATTACAATTGTGAAGAGACAACTTGGTGAGCCTATTGCCTATTTCAATCAATGATTCTCCTAAGCTCTTAAAAAGTAAACATTATATATGCCCAATAAAAATTGATTTAATGATTATTTGTGTAGAAAATGGATAAAAAAGAAGCTTTCATTCATATTACAATTGTGAAGAGACAACTTGGTGAGCCTATTACCTATTTCAATCAATGATTCTCCCAAGCTCTTAAAAAGTAAACATTATATATGCCCAATAAACTTTGATTTATTAAATCATTATTTGTGAGAATTGGATCTTACATTTGCTACACTTATAAGAAATACACTGGGGGTGATCATGGCAAAAGGAAATTTTCAAAGAGCTTTAACCTTAGCTCAATCAGGATATGATTGCACACAAGGAATGTAATATGGTAGCTCATTGTAGAATCAAATATTTTATCAATCAAACATGTTTGAAATGCAACAAATGCAAGCAATGCATTACCCTCATTAAGCTTTAAAGTTGTAACAACCATAAGAAGGTAAGCAACCATATTTTTCTACTTTTCCTTTGGCATCTAATTTGAATCATACAATTGTCCTAATGATTCCATAGAGAAATCCACTTGAGTCTAGTGATGAGTTTGATAGTGAAACCAACAATGGAGTCATTAATGCAAATTTTGAGACTTTAAAACAACATTCTTGGGGGCATATGAAGAGGATGGTGACAATGTGTGTAACAAAAATATTTGAAATATTCCAACAAATGACAACAAAGAGGATCATCGACACATTGGTACTAAACACCAACCAACCATGTTGAGTTTTGAGTTGGACATTCCAAGGTCAATTAAAAAGTTAAACCAAGATATGGCAACCCTTAAATTTCTTGGCAATTACGAACAAATAATTTTTGTGTGAAAAGTGTGCTTTCATAACACAACCAAGCTAGAGAAGTCACATGTGCCCAAGTCATCATAAGGTTGGGCATGACTTAAAAAAATGATGAATGTGAAGAAAATAGAATGTGAGAGTGAAGAACATAATGTTGTTATGTCAAATGAAGAGGTAGATGATAGAATTTTAGCCAACACAATTGAAGAAGATCATGAGTTCCAAGAATCCTTTGATTTAGTAGATATTTCAATGGCACTCAAACTTGAAAAAGTAACAACTTGCAATATTGGCACACTTGAGAATAACCATTCAAAGGTATATATTGATAATTTTTTAATAACCTTGAATTATTCCTAACATTAATGTAAATGTTGTATAAATATTTTTAAAGTCACAAATTCAAGAGGTTGATCTACTTTGCCTTAAAGATTATACTATGATTCAATTAGATGATCTCAACTACAAGCTTGAACAAAAGGCTTATGAGAGATTTTGGTTGGGAGAGTCAAATGGTCCTTCTCTATCCAGATTTAAAATTTATAATAATCTTGAGTCTAATAAATCTAATTTTAATTACCCTGAACTAATGGATCTAAAAAAATATAATAATACAATGTTAGAATATATTGAAAATGATCTTGATTTTGAAGAATCTGAATTGGATATGATGGTAGGTAAGCATCTTAATGTTTCAAATATTAAAACAAATTTTGATCCTTTCAATTTAGAAAATTAGCAAGTTTTAAAAGTTAATTTATTTTTGTTGGTTGGGATGCATTGTTAACTAATGATTTTCTGTGTGACTTGCATTTTCCCAATGAATGTGCTAAATGAGATGAAGAAACACACATGGAGTAGCACAAAGCACATGATGGAAAACTTAAATCCTTGATGAATAAAACCACAACACAAGATTTTTCTAAACCCTCTCTCATAAGTCATTCATGTTGTTTTTCTTATTTTGATGGTAACAAAAATAAAAATTATATGTCATCTACCACCAAATTGGTTATGATTTGCAAATGAATTATATGAATCCTCATCATAGTTTCAATGTCAATTGTTCTAAGGATGATTTAATTGTATCTTTCAACTTCTTTGATTATGGGATTCATGTAATAAAACTTGCTTGTGGATTCAACATGAGGAAGGTCAACTTCCTTTGTTTGTATTTTTTTTGTCGAAAATCACATAGAGTAAGAACCTAGGTGGTTCAAACTCTTAATTTCTAAATTTAAAGACAAACTTGCAGCAATTAGGACTATAATAAGTAAGTGTTTAATGCTGAATGATGTTAAAAAATATAAAAAATAGGAGCTTTCCTACTCATATTATTGAATCATCAAGCTTGTATTAGTTAGGTAGGGTACAAAATTTTGGTTTGTTTTCTTTGTTTTGATTTTTGATTTTGGTTTTGTTTGTATTGTTTGATCTTTGTTGTGTTTTTTGGAGCATTAATATGTTGTATTTGTTGGTTTCCATTACCCACTAATTGTCAATATGATTTTAAAGTTTTATCCATTATTGATTGTCATGGTTTCAAAATGACTTGTACATTGATTGAATGAAGCTTTCTAGGCATCTTTGCTAACTATCTTATCCTTTTGCATTTATGATGGTTTAGTTGCTAGGATATAGTCTTCATTAATCTTTCATTACAGATGCATATTTATTTTCATGCTTAAAGAAGTGTGTACAATATGAAGATGTATCTTGTACTCTTTGTCCATCACTTCTTAGATCTTAGATATTCTTAAATCTATATAACAAAGCAATTGTAGTTAAAATGTCAAAATCATAAAAAATCAATCGTTATAAAAATCAATTGACTACCATTGTAGACCGAAACATAGAGGTGGACTTTAGTGTCTACGATATGAGAAAAATAAAGAGAATAAAATAAAAGTCTCATTCATTTGAGATGATTCAAGTATCTCTATTAGGCCTATAGATGCCTAGCTAATAGTGGAACTATACCTAGAATGGGACTAGAGGTATCTCCATTGGGGATATAGACACTTGGCTGACAACAAAGCTATTCTTAGGTAGTCAAATAAATATTTTGAATGATACATACTTTCATATCCAAAGATGGCCTCTGCCTACAT
The DNA here is from genome assembly GCA_007115665.2 of Sequoiadendron giganteum. Taxonomy (NCBI): domain Eukaryota; kingdom Viridiplantae; phylum Streptophyta; class Pinopsida; order Cupressales; family Cupressaceae; genus Sequoiadendron; species Sequoiadendron giganteum. Next base: position 284,350,697 of record CM021107.1, on the reverse strand, counting down.
GGATGTTAAAGGGGTTAAAAAACATGATACCTAAAGAAGTCCTAACTAAGTTTGTAGGTGAAAGAAGGTTATTAACTACACACACCTAGATGAAAATATGTATCATTATAAAATTAACTCACTCTAACTTTGATATGAACACCTTTCTACATTTTTAAATGTACCAATTTTGAAAATTATTTGCCAAGTATTCTCCCCATCATGAATTCACTAGGATTCAATTTGTTTGGATGACATTTATAAATGCAATCTAATGATTAGTTTTTTAATTCAACATAATCTTGTTTATTAATGAGTGTTCTCATATGCAATATTTTCATGTTTGCATCATTTTGAAATTTGGTTTGAAAAAATTACATTTTTTATGTTTGGACAAGGTGGGGAGTTTGCTATGACCCCTCACAACACACCCCTAATTTTCATTGAATTGGAGACCCTTTGGGGCTTGTTGAGTAGCATTACATTTATGGCACACCTCTTGGTCAAACAACTAATTTTAGGGTTGCTCAAGCTTTGATTAGTGATTTGACCATTTATCACATTTTGTCTTTTAGTACCTTGCCACAGTTGTTTTGTCATGCTCTATTGTAATCATTTTTTGATGTCATATATTGAGTTGTGTTGCAAGTTTGGTTTTGCTAACTGTATTCAAATTTCTAAATATTTAACGTTTTGATTTTGTAAACCTCTAAAACATTTAAATTTGAAAGCATAACAATTTAATATTTGGAATTTGAATTTTTCTTTGTTTCAAACGTCTAGATTATATATATATATTTATTTAATATTTAATTGATTTAAAAGTAATTTTTTTATCAAATCAAAATTACAATTTAGTGTTATCTTTAATGTTTTTGTATAAAATATTCTAATCATTTTAATGTTATATGTCAGAGTAACGAGTCAAACAATACAATTGCAATTTTGAGTTGCAAATATTTTCCAAACTCTAGACCTCTATGCAGTCTCAAATTGTGAAGATTTTGTGAATCCTAAAATACTCTTTACATTACAAATTGAAAAAGGGAACTCCAATCCCAAATTACATAGAACATGCATTAAGTACTTCCTGACCTTAAGACCAAAATGCATAGGTTTTAAACATTAAACAAAGAGAAGAATCCTGATCACTACTTTGTGTCATACATCAATTCATATGAACTTTAAACATGTAATTTATTTCACCTACATTTTTGCACATATGTGTAAAATTATTTTATAAACAAGTGACGCAAGCATCGAGTTCCTACCGGAGAGCGTGATGCATTTTGATTTAGAGGAGAAAGTAGATAAAAAAGTAGTGACCATTCTTGTCATGCAATTAATATATTTGTGTGAAAGGTGCAAAAATCTTGTTTCAAGCTCAAGAATTTAATTGCTCTAAATGTCATTGGATCTATTTTTACTCTAGTACTATGAATTTCATGATAGTAGCATTTGAAATTAAGGTTGAATATAATGTATGAACTATAAACCACCACGTTCAAATTGCAAAAATAAATTGTTGATGGCGGATCGTTGATAAATATCAAAGAGCCTCAAAATCATACAAAACACATCAAACACAAGATTCCAAAAATATAATTATGTCCAATACAAATTGTCATTGATAATTTTAAAAAAAATGTAGCTGAATAAGATAATAACCCACCGAAGAATCTTCCCTTAATGTCTATTAAGTACAAAACATTGTGTGAAGAAGTCACATTGCTATGCTGAGAAATAAAGCTTAATGTATAAAACAAAGTGGCAAATAAGACACCCTAAGTTCAATTTCTGACCCTTCTATGAAAAATTTAACAGTGTCAGAGCCATGTCAAACCCAACAAAACAAAAAATATCAATCAAAATTCAAATCTGTTAGGTATTTAGAAGACAATTAAAACAAATATCAGAGTAAAAGGTTGCTATTTGTCCATTGACTGATCATGCTACAAGTTATAATTGCAATTGCTCTACTTTGCCAGTTAAGAAGGTCGAGCTGTAATTTAAGATTTGACTATCATAAATGGTCTAGATTGATTACTGTTGGAAATCAATTGCAGCAATATATCCATGGATCATTGAATGTTATGCCATGGGCCATCTGCTAATCTACAGAAATCGATCGAATCAAGTTATGTGAATGCATTATATACCTGCTTGATGTCACCACACGAGAAGCTCCAAATTTACTTAATTTTAGACAACAATCAACGGCTACATTTGGTTGGCATTAAAATAAATGGTTTCAATAGTTCTGTGGATACGTAAGGTATACACCACTTTGATCTATCAATGTATAAAAGTTGATAAGATTCAGACAGGAAGCAGCATAATGACTATTTAATTTTACTCTTTGATAAGTTGTAACTTTGTCACATCCTCGTGGAAGGAGGCCTGCACGAGGGGCCTACTTGGCAAAAAGAAAATTTGAAAAAATAAACTGCATTGAAAAGGAAACAGTAGAAGAAGACGGAAGGGGGATGCCACGACAGGGGAAGGGAGTCCAGTTGCGGCCATTGTACTATAAGGCTTACCATTATTGCAGGATATGCACAAAACCAATTTGCTTAAAAGGATTTTAAAACAATCAAGCAAATGCAATTGACTGGTTGATAGCTAGAATTCCCATAATGTCTACAAACCCCTCTGCCATCTCCTTTAGAGACAAGGAAACAATTCTCAAATAAAATACTTTAAAAGCAATGTTACACAAAAGCTGTTTCTGATCCTTCCAAACACGTTTTGCTGTTTAGAGGAATATTTCTGGGGGGACAAACTCTACCAAAAGTTTCAGAAGAAATGACAAGTTTTCCTGAAAGCATCTCTAAGTTCCAAACTTTCTGAAAAACCACAGAAATTTCTAGCACTTCATAAAAACGGCTGGAAGATCCCCCAAAACCCCATGCCCCTTTTTAAAACAAGAAGCTCCTCATTCTCACAGCCTTAAGTTATGTTTCGTATGACATAAAAGTACTTGCAAAAGGCAAAAATAAACTTCCAACTCTTTAAGTCTCAATTATTTTGAAATTTCACTACGAAGCATAGAACAAAAAGAAGAGGATCCCATATTGCAGTTCAACATTTATTGTATGGGTATTGCACATAGCCAGAATAATTACCCAACATATAGTTGAAGGAAACATAGAGATGCTGAAGCAGAATTACATTTATAGTTGTTGCTATATGCTAAGACATCAAAATTGTAATATGCTATAGCCTCCACATGTTGATTTAGTGCATCGTTCCTCTTTGTGAGACTAACATATCACATTGAATCCTCTGTGCTCTCCCGATGGATTGGAATATATTTGTCAGTCTAATCTCAACTCGCCCTCAGCCTCTTCATGGCCTTCTCAATACTACGAACCGGGGGTTTCTGGTTAGACTCTGGGTTTTAATGGCTGCCATTCTAGGGATGATAAGCTGATTGTTGCAAACCAATCCTCTTGAGGGCTAGCAACTAGTTTAATTTATCCTATCTGCTTATTATTTCAAACCCTATACTTTGTATTGCATGTGACTAACCCTATACTTTGTATAGCATGTGACTAGTTTTCTAGCGCTTTGTCTCAGCCCATAACTACAAACTCCTAAAGCGAACTGCAAGTGCAGAAGTGGCAAAATTCTTGGACTGCAGACAAAACCCTTGAACACGTACAAATCAAAAGAATGATATATTTATCCATTTTTAAAAAATCTAAACAGAGAATACACTGAAAATGTATCAAATCACAAAGTCAGTATGAAAGTATGAAATTAGAAAATGGGCGTGTAGAATAATTATATCACAAAATGGATGTTCACAAAAATATAAACTAATTTTTTTAGAAATTAATCAATAAAATAATCCAAAATGAAAACAGTGCATGCTGTGCAAAATCATGGAATCACAGAAGGGTTTATGCAGAGAACATTAACGCCCACAATGGGGGCATTCTACAAGTGCTTGTGTTTCAAAAATATCAAATTACAAACTGGATTTGTTTGAAAAACACAAAATCGTAATATAGGTATTTTTCTAAACCACAAAATTAAACTATTTAAAATCTTTAGTATTCTCAGATTTCAATTGAATGATCAATTGAGTGTTTGCTAAAACTGTAGCTGTAATTAACGCAAATTAAGCCAAAAAAAATAAAAAGCCTAACTCAAGAAAGATGCTGCTCCAACCAAGATTTCCACAGTAAGAGGAAAGTAATTGAGCGCCTTGAAGTTAATATGAACAGAAACAAAGACTTTACATTCCTATATAATACATTAATCGATATTAAAGCATGCGTAGCCATCCAACGCTTCCAGCGCCTTCTGTTCTAATCGAGTGGCATTGAATGCATTCAATGATCCTGTACCCCAGTTTTTATCTTTGAATTTTTTATCTCTGTGTCATCCTATTTTCCTAAATTACAGAGCTATTAGACGAATAAAAATAGAGATAAATGTCAATTTTTAAATATAAAAAATAAGTTTTAAAATTCAAACTATACAAATAAAAAGTAGTATGTTTAAATAATAGAATGTGATTGACCAACGCAACATAACAAATGCATACTGAATGATTGCAATAATAACCTATCTATTGCAGAAACTAAAAATAATATAGACCGTTATTCATTATTAAAACAAAACATTGAACAGAAGAAAGAGGATATAGATATGTTTTGACAGATGGGAATATAAAATGCCAAGAAAGGAAAGGGATATAAAAATGTTTTGGCAGATGAAAGTCAAATGCCATGACCGACATCCTCCATGCCTATCAATTTCCATGCCAAAATGGAATGGACACCATTAAGGAGAGTCGATGATATGACTGTAGCAAGCCAGGCTGTGAACCTTTGACATGATGACATCTGAAACAACATGGGTTGTGACTTGCAACTGAATTCTACAAATTGTTTCTAGATATGTCAAGTTACAGGTAGGGCACTCAAACTGTTTGGCAAAATTCCAAGAGGGAATGACATACCATATTGACCTCAACTTATATAGACAAGTCACATCAATTTTGCATGTAATGCCTCGAAACCATCGCCCAGGTAGGTGAAAGGTCACAGCCTGTTGAAAGAGACCAAATATAACCAGTCAAGGCACACATGGATTGCTTTATATGATGATCTGTCTAAAGAAGGCTGCGCAATTACAGGGAGTTGAAATGATGCCAATTGTTTGACAAAATGCCCGAGTAAATCTATATGCAAAATGTGGAAGTATTGATAAAATGTGAATGAATTGTTTGGTAAAATATGTGGTATTAGTAACTGTGATGAAATGGAATATTGACTTTACAGCATTTGTGGATGTGAATGTCTCAAAAGAAGCGTATAACTATGCCCCCCTTTGGCCAAGATTTTTGATTGGATACCATTTTAACAATTGCAAGAATTTTAGAAATAAATAGTGGAGATATGAATTGGTGTGGATTCTCCTACTGTTACTGTTTTATCCATTGAAAATGGAATGAAATGTGAATAGGATGGGGGATTTGTCCTATCTCCCATGAAAGAGTAAATCTTTAATGGTTTCCTCCACTATGAAAGCACAGTGACTCATTATGGAAAAGAATCCAGCAAGCCAATTGATGTGGGGATTGTTATCCTTGGAGATGTGGCATACAATAGTTTGACCAAGGATGATGATTGTGAGATTCTTCATAGAAATATTGTTGTTGTTCACATTATCCCCATTTCTGCATTATTCTTTGATCCCAATGGTTCTTCTGTTTGTTCTCAATGAAGCTGAGAGAGATTATGAAATCAAGGGATTATTCATATCAACATATTAGCCACAAGATTAGTTAATCTGAAGTAAATAATCGACCAAAGGGGAACCTTGAACTGAAAAAAATAATCTTTTTTTCTAAGCATGTTGGTTAAAATTATAAATCTTGACTTGCAATTGTCGCATCATATTGTGTTTGAATTTTTGAGGAGTTTCTATCATGCACCTTTTCTTTCAAATTTTTGACATGGAGGTAGGAAACAGTCTTAGTAACTTGGATTATCAAAGCACTAAGGTATGTGATTATTAATGTATAGATTCCAAATGCTAGTGAAGAAAGTTTAGTTCTTGCTAATATAGCAAGAAAAGAAAAAGGTGTTGGAGTGGAGCATGGATAATAATGCAATCAATAAAACAATGGTGGTTTTGAGTGAAACACATAATTATATTAGCAATTGAAGGGTGGTTGGTAATTGTTTTATTTTAGTGACACTAGCATATGAAGTTAATTATGCAAATAAGAGGTAGGAGATATTTCTCAAATATAGTGTATACATGGAGAATGCATTAATGGTGGTTTTGATAAGAAAGGTGGTAGTGAACATTTTCTATGATTTGTAAGTGAAGCAAACATAGTGTATTTTACTTTGAAGAATATCATTCAAAGGAAGTTCAATATTATATGTGAAATTAGGTCAAACATAGAAGCTGTCAAATTATAATGTTTGTTGAAATACTAGGTATTGTTTTCAAACTATAATGAATATGATAACATTAAGAGGCCTTATAGGAAATGTAGGTTTTAATCTAGATTAGATGTGGATGAAAATTAATTTTACTTTTGAGAATTCAAAAGGAAAGTAGTATCATATGAATTTCAAGCTATAGTATGATGGAGGGTGTTCTTTCTCGAAGATTGCTTCAAAAGTTTAAAAGTTTGATGTTATTTGAAAAGGATAGTGCAAAAAATTGATGACAATTTGAAAATGCAAATAAAAGAAAGAAATTGTTTTGAAACAAAAGAAGGGAAATAAAATAAACTCTAATGGTCTTTCACATTCCTTTATTCTTATCATTTTGAGACATTTTTGAGGGAGGAAATGTTTCCCTCCCATCCAAAATTTGGTCATTTAAACTTGTGTGTGAGTCATTATAAAGCATTGCAAAACTCATTGGGATTTGGAAACTCAAAATTTAAATGAAATATATTAGTTTTCTTTATTCTTTTTTTCAATCTAATGAAAAATTTCACTCTAAATTTGTTTCTTTTTACCCAATCTTATTCATTTGATTTAATAAAAGTTGAATATCAACACGTGTTTATGGTACTAATACCCTGATGATTGTAGGTTGTCTTGTGCGGTCAACTAAACACATTTATACAATTTAAAACTCACCATCATTCACACAAATTTTCTTTCAAGATTTCACCATCTCATGTTGGGGTTGCAAAAACATGTTCAATAGAAATTGGTTCGAGTAGAATTTTTCCATTTATCAAATAGTGTGTGAGAAGATTAGGGATAGGTTTGGGTTTTTATTTTTCTCTCTTTACCCTTTCCTTTTCCCCCTTCATTTTTTATATTTTTTAACATCAATTTAATTTCAGTTTTAACGATTCATTTTAGTCATACAAGGTAGAAAATTGACTTATTTTTTCTTTTCTTTTGGAAATACTTTTTTATAAATTTTAACATGTTTTATTGTTGTCCCATAATTTAAAATTTAATTACTTTAAAATAAAATAAATTATAATGTACAAAATTTTAAAATTCACCTAATTAAATTCTAATTTAATGAATATGTTGTTTTTCAAGTTTTAATCATCTTTAAAGAAAATATAATGTTAAAAATCAAATGTAGGAAGTATAACAATATTGAAAAACAAAGATTGCCAATGCATTAAAAAGTGAATTTGAGGTTTACATTGGCTAATAGTTGCAAACTGTACTAAGTGAACCTCTCTTTGATATGAGCAACCCCTAATTCTCCCTACAATGCCTTGAATGAATTGGCCAAACCATTCTTCAAATAAGGGATTCTAGTAAATCTTTAAATTCATTCATTAAGACTCTTTATACCATCCACCTTCCAAGTATTATAATATTTTCCATCCCACCCTATAGACTTCATGACTTGTAGGTAAGTTGGTGTGTCAAAAATCACATCAAAACAAACCTATCATCATGAATATTGACCAATATCCAATATCTAGTATCCTCGATTCCAAATATCCTTGTTTCATCATTTCCATTGTTTCTTTGACAAGTTTTTTTCCTCTTTTGGTCACTTTTTCTCTCTTTTCCTTTCTACCATGCAACACTACTCTTTCATATTATCTTGTACAAGTCACTACTACTTTCTTTCATTTTTCATCTTTTCTACTTGGTTCTTTTATGGAGTGGATTTTAATAAACCCGTCCCCAAAATGGTTGGGTTAAAGCTTTTCAATAGTTTCATATATGTTCATACTATGTGTTGATTGTTTTTAATTCCCAACTAGATTGTCACAAGTAATCTATGGAATTGCCATTTCCAATGATCAATAACTTGGATGGATTGGCCAACAACTAGGAGAAAGTTGGATAAAAAAATTCCTCTTCACTTTGGGCTCTGCAAAACCTGGAAGGCTGGTCCTCGAAAGTATTTGAAAGATATCCTTTGCCAATTATCTTGAATACTATAAATAGAAGATGTGTTCTCAAAAGATTCTCTTGAGGATTATGAAAAATTCAAAGATCAAGCTAAACATATTTTCTTGATGATTATGGAAATTAAAGGATCTGACAACATCCTTTAAGCATTTTAACAATTCATAATATGAGAACATGTAAGATGACATCAGACTTAACAAATGACTTCAACTGAAATTAAAGTTTGTAAATTTTCTTTATGTGTGCGAACATGGAGACTGTAATCAGACATAAATTCAAGAGACTGGTGATTCCAAGGCACAGATTTAGAACAGATGCAATTAAGGTTTATTTAACAATATTTTCCCCAAACATCACAAAGCTTCACAATAATGCATTACACTATTGCACTCAGAATTCTAACCAATTCTACTTACAACTCCTTGCATAAGTTCATACAAATCGACATTCCTATTAAAGCATTTAACCTATTCTTTGAATAAGAGACATAAAATAAACATACATTCAAAGGAAAGACAATGAAGATGAATTGAACGATCTTTGATCAATTTTCATTCAAAAATATAAAAAATTGAAATGAAGAAAAATAGGTTAAGGTAGGGGGGTTCACGAGAAGGATAAAAACTAATAATGTGTGAGGTGTGTGATATGGACCTATTTTCCTTAATTTCATTAGGAAATGAGATCCACACAAAAAATTGGCTTACAATCCTTAGGCGAGTCAACTCAATGAAAGAATCTACTGATTTCCTTGTGATTGAGGATGAGGGTATCAGCCTAAACAACACTTTTGGGAGAAAAACTAAAAATAGTAAATCAACTCAATTATGCCCATTCAAACTTGAAACATCAATTTAAAGCATAATAGAGACAAAAACAACAAATTTCCAACATATCTGGAAATGGCAGAGTGATGTGTACCTATCACCAAAATGCAAATTTAGGAGGCTAATTGGGACTCATTCACCTATAGGTGAATGGGTCTTTGTGCAAAGGTTTCAACTAGTTTCCAGGAGCCTCTGATGTCAGTCTATAGCTTTTGTTTGATCCAGATTCCAGTGTCAGAAAGTCGGAAATAAGGTCTTTAGGTGAGATTCTGTGAATTGATGACAAATTTTGCAACTTTGACAACTTTTCCAATTTTTCTCTTCAAAAGATCTCCAATCCTTCTTCAACTTATGATCTGCAACACAAACACAAGAGGGATTTTTTTTTTGATGAATGGGGGTTTTCCTTGGTCAAACCCCATTTGGGTAATTAAACTTTGAATTGAAATAATAAAATATGAAAGGAGTGATGAATGAACAATGCTATGTTGCAACTCACCAAACCCTTGAATAAACCTTTGGAGTGCTAAAATGTTGATCTTGATCTTGCATGAAATGGATTCAATGGATGTGGATCTTGATACTTGAAATATGACTTGAATGCTTGACTTAGATCTTTGAAACCTACATCACAATGTTAGCTCCAAAAACATGCATGATTGCAAAATACTTTGACATGATGCTTGAGATCTTGATTGCTGCAATAAATCACTAATAGATATGCTCTTGAATGCCCTTGATCATAATATTTTCTTTTTTCAACTTGAATTATGCTCTCATGAATTTTCTAGGTGTCTTAAGATTTGAATATGATGAAATAACCTTGTATTTATAGATATGTATCCTTAACTTCCCGAAAATTAAACATTACAAGCCGACATTAAAATTTGAATTTGACAACAATAAAATACCACCAAAAATATATTTTAAATTTAGGTTCAAAGGCCTAGGGAGGACCCATTCGCCCATGGGTGAATGGGTCCCAGGTCCCTATTCCTGGAACACACATTGCTCAAAGTAAAGTAAATTATGTGTTGGTATTAATTGTTGTTGGGTTTCCTCTTCGAAAAATGCAATTTATTAGACTTGTAGATGCAAAATAGGGCTTATTAAGGAATAATTAAGTCTAATTTAATTGAGGGGACACAAACAAAGTGTGAAAATGTAAAGTACATTTTTTGACACTACATTTAGCCCTCACATTAGTGAGAGGATCACCTTGCGTCAAACTCACACTAAAGTAGACAATCAAGAGAGTTCTAATTGTTAAATTGTTGGAAAGAATAAGATGACAAAGTTCAAGGAGGATGATCAATCCCCCAAGATATAAGATCTCACAGTAAACCAACAAAGAGACACATACCTTTGTTAAATATGCAACAACAATGACAAGATACTCAATCATACAACATCAAAGACTAGAAGAAAGAAAAAGGGGTGGATCAAGCCTCAATTTTTTGTCCAACTCGATGTGGATCAATCCTTAGTTGTTTGTCCAAAAATGTTTACAAGTGAAACCCGATGTCCACTATGCAAACCACATGCGCTCACACAGGCTAGTGAAATCTGCAGTCCACTAGGTGAGCCCCAGGAAGTAACTAACTTACCATACCAAAGTTATACCTCCTGATAACTTTGATAAGGTGTCACAAATATGTTCACAAGGCTAAGAAGTTGTGTTATGCTAGGCACTCATGAAAAAGGCACCACTGGCAAGCAAGTTGTGTTGCTTGGTGGCCTTGAAAAACATAAACGCTCCACTGGCAAGCAAGTTGTGTTATGATTGGTGGCCTTGAAAAACAGAAAGGCTCCACTGGCAAGCAAGTTGTGGTATGCTTGGTGGCCTTGATATATGCAATAATATATTCAAATGGGTTTTTCTTAGTTCATGAAAGGTCTCACCTCAGGGAACATCATGCCTAATGTCTCTAAGAGAGGACTAGTCGAGGATAAAAGATTCACAACTTAGGGAATGCAATATGTAGCATCACCACTAAGAGGAATGTCATATGCTCATAAAAGGTCACAATCTTGAAGGACATCAAACCCAATGACACCACCAAGAAGACACATCACATGAAATAAGAAGACCGCACTAAGAGACATAATTTATAGTCAAAATGATTGTAGACACTTAAATAGTCATGATTAATATTACGCATCTAAATCTGATTATTAACATCATTTCCTCATAAATCGCCTCTTTTCTAGTTATTTAATTAAATAATCTATATTGTTTAATTAAATTCATCGTTTTCTCCTATTAATCAAATAGTTAATTTTATTGGATTAATTAACCCCCTTTCTTACTAATTCTCATCCCATTTAATTAAATAATGCAAAACATTTAATTAAAACCACAACGTCTTCTCATTTGATTAAGTAAATCTATTTATTTAATTAAAATGTCATATTCTTCTCAACCCCTAACCCACCTAAGATTAATTAATTCTGAATTAATTAACCTTAAAATACCTGATAATCTTCATTAGCCAAATTCTCTAGCTTTTAACCCCACCAAGGTTGAATAAACCTATGGCTTACTAACCCCACTTGCACCATTAATTAATTTCCTCAAATTAATTAATTACATAGTTTCCTCACAAGGGAATATTCCCAAGGAATATCCCTTCCCTTTCCAACTTGCACATGAAATTAATTTCTTTAAATTAATTAAATGGGCTATTTACCCTCACAAAAGGATATTATCTTAGAATATTCTCCTCCATCTGACTTTCCCTCCCAAATATTAAAAGCCTCTTACAAATTTATTTAATACTCTTACAAGAGCCACCTTTCTCTTACATTCTTACCCACATTCCTTAAATGGCCTCTTGCATGCCATCTTGTCTCTTACATTCTCACCCAAATTCCTTAAATAGCCTCTTACATTCCTCTTACACAAGCCACCTTGCCTTAACTCCATCCTTACACCTCTTCTCCCAAGATGTGAACACACTTGTGTGAGGCACATATCCCTATTGCTTCTCTTAGCCATGTGACAAGTGTCACATGGCTAATGAATCTCCATTTAGTCCCACATTGCCTAATTTCACCTCTTCTTCTAACCCTTGAGTCCTATAAATATAAGGCTCTCTTATGAAGAATGGATCCATCATCTCATGCAAAGTTATGCTACACATTTTCATCCACAATCACATGTTTTCTTCATTATTTTGGCTTAGATTTATCACCATTTGGCATCAAAATCACCACACTTATCCATAAATCATGGAGCTTGTCCACTAAGGGATTGGGAAAGGGCCACTTTCCACATCAAATTGGCACCAATCCCCCTATGGGATGAGGTTTGGGGTTACTTAGTTTAGTTTCATTCAAATATTTCATGCTCTTTCATGTTTTTATAGTGTTTGTTTCATTCTTTGTGATTTGTATATGCTAATATGACTAATTCTTGTGTGTTTGATCATGTTTAGAAGAGGTACAAAGTTCCATTCACATTTTGGCACTAGAAGGAGGGCTTGAGCATTAAATTTGATGCTTTTGTTGAGTTTTCCTGTGACTTAAGGTTTCTGGAACACAACGACGCCACGTGATCTGATTATAGCAACACATCTTCTTTTCAATGACGCCTTTGATAAATACAGTGATGTGTTTATTGATAGCAACATTATTATGCTTTTAGAAACTGCTTTCTATTTTTCATTATAGCGACGCTTTTCTTTGTTTGAAGTTACTTCTCTGGTTTTTAAATATAGCGATGCCTTTGTGTATACTAATGCATTTGTGCTCCCTGTTTATGTGTAGAGCGACACTATTTTTCACTAGAGTGATGCTATTATTTTTAGCGACACTTTTTTAAAAGGATCATAAAGCATTTAATGCTCATTGTAATAGTGCTTTAGGACACATGCTCTAGGACACTATATTTGAATTGGGCTCTAAAACTTAACCAATATTGCAATGTTGGTTTCAAAGTTGGTTAAAAATTGAACCCTTCACTTACTAGTCATTTCTATCTTGGTTAAAATTGAACAAAACAACTTCACATCTAGTTTGGTGCTTAAAAAGAATTCATGTCATTTCTTTGAAGGTTAAAAAGAACTAGTGCTTTGTGTGAGTGATTTTTTTTGTGGGAGATTTTTAAGTGTGTATCCTCTCCCCTTACGCTTCGTGCGATCTTGGGTGATGAGAAACACTTTTGGGCTTCTTTTTCATTTTCTAAGTCACCCTTAAGAGAGGGCTTTCTATGAGACACATCTCATAATGGAGAACTCATAGCAAGGTCTTGAAGCATGTTTATTGATGGGCTATATTAAAGGTTACAAAATCGTAAGAAAGTAGCTTCAATCTCAGGTGACAACATACTGCACCTAATCCCATACCTTAAGTGGAATAGGAATGATTGAAGAGCCTTAAGTAGCTAGCGGATGGTAGTGTACGTACGGTGTTCACGGTTTTTTTTCATTAAAAACCCATTTGTGTAGTGGCCAACCAAGTCCATTTCTGAAACATTCCTTGTGAATGGTGCATTGGAATTTACTTCCAAAAAGTTACTTACCAAGTCTAATTTTTGGTTGAAGTGTAGAGGTTAAGAGTTCATTCTTAACACACCTCTTCACTCCTCCATTAATTGCATGTAAAATCATCCCTTCGGGTCATGAGGTGAGCCCATTGTCAAAGATACGTACCTTTTTCTAGGTTGTAAAGATTGTCTTTGGTGATCTATCAAAACACATTGCTTGGTTCCAAAACAAAAAAAAAACACTTGAACAATCATTGAGATTTCAAACCCTTTGGATTTGATGTGAGTACCTTTAAAAGGCCCAATATTACTGCTTTTCCCTAAGGATATCTTATCTTTAGAGGCTTCTAAATATTTGGACATATCTAAATTCACAAATTCCAAAATAAACCTAGGGAACTAATATAGCTTTAGCCTCTTGATTTCTACATGGGATGAAAGATGTTCAAAGTTGTAGAAATTTAGTTTGAAAATATAATTAAGACAATTGGATGTGGTAAAATAAATCCATTAATCAAGATTAAATCAAATTGAACCCCACACATGTGCTTGTTATCTTTTATCTTATGGTCTTCCAAGAAAAACATTGGTCTTTTGGTTTGAACTACTCATAGGGTAAAGCATGTTCTTCACTATCTTGGTCTAGTAAACAAATTCTCTCTTAGGTTCATTTAGGATCAAATCAATCACTTCATCCATCCCAAAACATTTATCATTTCCATCCCACAAACAACTTTAGAGCTTCAGAAACATCAATATTCTAGACTTGGGTAAATCATTAAACCAAATCAAAATCACCTTGTTTAGTTAGGTGTGTGGGAACGCATCATTCTCATACATTTAGTTAAATTATCAATCCTTTGAAAAATTTTCTCCTAAGATCACAATTCCATCTTAGGATTCACAAGTTCATTATCCAATCAAAACATCAAATTAAAAACCCATATCCTTCCCCCCTTCATCTCCCATATCATTCTTGATCCTAAAACATCCTAGAGGTTCTTTAAATGTACCTAAACTTAGATCAACCAAAGAATTCAAAACAAAACCAAATCCATCACATATACTCCTAAGGTTGATCTCTAATTTATGGTCCAAACAAGATCACAACACAAGAAGAACATGGAACAAAATAAGGAAACATCAACCATGAGTTACCTAAGCCAAACCAAATTTGACCCAAGAGCACCTAAAAATCCTCCACCATATCCACCTCAACCATCTCATGATTCCCAAGAGGGAGGATGTCAAGTAGAGGATGTTACAAACAATTTCAAAGAAATGAGCCATGATGAGTTGCTTGAACTGGTACAAGATCCAAACAACCATAAACTTGTCAACACCGTAATGAAATTAAACCCCACCCAATACATGTTGGAGTTGGAAAAAGAAGGGGCTAAACTCCCTTCTACATTTGATGTGAGTACTATCATTGAGAAACCTTTTGGAATGATTCCCCAAACATATTTTACACCATCATTTCCAACTATGGTCCAACCCATTTCCCAACCATCGTCATCACATACACCAAGTCAACCCATGAATACAAAGGGGAGTTCATTACTTCAAGCACTTCAAGGGCACCCACTTGTCAATAACCAAAACTTGGAAGCTAACACAATCTTAGGTATTGCAAACACCAACGTTCCTCAAGACCCCCAACATCCATATGTACCACTCATATTCCATGACATGAACACAACATCCACTTTTCGTGCCACACCATCCTATACCCTAGATACAAAAGGTTATGTTCCTAACATTCCACAAGGTCAAGTGGATTTATTGGGACAAGTGGGCACCCTAGATGCTTCATCTTCACTCCTACACGAGAAAACATCACAAACATATCCAAAATTCCCTATCATAACTCCATCACACACATTGATCTAAGGCCTAGCAAAACAAATCGCTTCATCAAGCACATTGACCCACAATCAATCAAATCAATCTACAAAACACGAAAAAATCAAATCAATTCATCCATCACACCCAATCCAAATCCAAACATGCCACTAACATCACAACCCCAATTGGCCTCATATCAAGTGTCCCAACCATTAATCACACCATCAACACAAAGTCAAACCACATCCCAAGTGTACACCCCTCCATCCCAAAGTCAAATCTCACAAGGGTTGAATATGTCAAATCCCAATCAACCATCTATCACCCAACCTCTCATTACACAACAACTACCCCAACAACCCCTCAACATACCATCTCATACCACTCACCAAAATCCACCACCCCCACCTCAAAATCCAAACATGGAAAATCAATATAGCATCATGTTACAAGCAGTGCAACAAGCCTATCCAAAAGCATTGCAACAACTACAAGCACAACAAGCACAAGCACAAGCACAAGCACAAGCACAAGAACAAGTGCAAGTGCAAGCATAAGTGCAAGCCCAAGCCCAAGCCTTGCAACAAAAATAAGCACAACAAGCACAAGCGCAAGCGCAAGCCTTACAAAAACAAGACTATCAACAAGCCCTACAACAACATCAAGCACAACAACAAGTATTGATAATGAAACAACAACAAAAACAAGTGTTACTACACCAACAACAACAACAATCCCAACAACAAGTGTTATTGGCACAACAACAACAGGCGTATCAACAAGCTTTGTTTGCACAAAAACAAGGTTTCCAACAACCCTACACAAACACACAATAAAACTCCTTGAATCTCAATATACAAGGAGCATACATCACCCCACCACCATCACCATTCATACAACAAGTCAATCTCCCACATACGCCACATAGCACATTCAACTCATTGACCATGCCACCTCAAAACATGTATGTTCCACCACCTAATCCACAAGACGATCTTTCCTCACAAGTCAAAATGCTCTCACAAACAAATTCAATAAATTAAAGCAAGAAAGACAAAAAAATCATATGCCCAACGTGAATTGTGCCCCTATCCCTTTGATAGGAACATTGACATGGTCCCATTCCCACTGGAATTTGAGATACCAAAATTTGACAAGTACAAAGGAAAAGGAAATCCTGAGGACCACATCAGAGAATTCTATGTATCATGCATGGAAGTAGCATACAATGATTCCTATCTAATTTGGCTCTTCCCACAAAGCTTGGCTAGCCCCGCAACCAATTGGTTCTCCCGTCTATCTCCTGGAATCCAAAAATTTCAAGACATCATAAATCTATTTGTAGGTCACTTCTCATTCAATCTAGATATGGATGTAAGCTTGGAGGAGTTTTCTGACCTAAAACAAGCCAGAGGAGAATCATTTGCAACCTTCCTACAATGATGAAGGAACAAATCCAGTAAAAGCAAGTGGTTTATGCCTGAAGAACAACAAATAGGAACCATCATTGCTAACCTTGAGGGAGATTTTTCCTTCCAATTGAAAATGCATTGTGTCACAACGTATGATCAACTTATCTCCAGGGCTCTTTACATTGAGAGAGCCCTAATAGAAAAAGAGCACACACCAACATACAAGGACAATTGACCCTCAACTAGCTATAATGACAAGCCCCACACTTGGGCTAAGAAATTTTTTTTTACCAACGATGGTGTCGTTGATGCCAAAGTGGTTATCAATGTTCCAAGAAAAAACACACACCAACCAACATACCCACAACCCAACACATACCAGCCACAACCCAACATGCAACAACAAACCTATCAACAGAATATGCCACAACCAAACACACCACGACAACAAAAAAATAATCAAACAGTCAACAACACAAATGCTCAAAGAGGATCACCCCCAAGGAACAATTTCCCATAGAAACACAAATTTATACACCATTGGGGGAACCTATTGAATCTATCATATGAAAATTTTAGTGCAATCAAATCTCATCACGCTCCCTATTTATGAGAATTACCATGAGTTTCAAGTTAAACCACCTTGGTATAACAAGAAGCACCTTTGTGATTTTCACAAAATCAAGGGACATACAACAGCTAGTTGAATGAAACTGAAGAACCTCATTCAAGACCTCATCGACAGTGGGGATATAATTGTTGACCAACAAGTAGGGAACCAAGACTTAAAAATATACATGAATTTGATGCCCGATCATAACAAGGGAAAAGACAATGGTAAAGGAACAGACTATACAAATGTAAACCATGTCTACAATAATGTTGTAGCATCATTAGACGAGGTTGTATCAGTCATCAATATCAAAGGGCCTAACACAGAGTGTGGAGTCACCACACATGGAGGCAAGGTCACTATCCAAGGACCACCACGACCTATAGCTCCAAAATCTAACCCTAGTGGCTATAGTGTCATAGATCAGCTAAAGAAAACCCCCACTCAAATATCCATCATGAAACTTTACTGAAGATATCTTGTTTGCCCATAGGGATATTCTAGAAAAGGCTTTGTCCACATCCATCATACCTAATGACATTGATGCTAATAAATTCCAAGCTATGATCAAACATATCACCACACCTAATCTTATCACATTCTCCAAACATGACCTCCCAATGCAACCATCTCATAATCACGCACTACATATTGAGGTCTTGGTTCACAAGAACAAGGTCAAGAGATTCTTGGTAGATGGAGGTGCGGGTTTAAATATTGTACCTTATAGCTGATTAAGAATCTAAGATTCTCTGAAAATGTTATTGGGAAAGGAAAGAGTATCACTATTTTTATGCCTTGCATAACCACCCCATCTTTTGCCTTGGTCAAAATGGGTCCCCCTTTGTTTTTTTTTGTACTTAGTTGTTTTTGAAACAAAGTTTGGAGTCTACTTTTGCCCATACTTTGTTTTTCTTTGGTTTCTCTGTCGGAATCAGAACCGGAGATGAATTGGGTTCTTAAACTTCTTTTGAGGCTTCTTTTTGGTTCTATCCCGATAGTCTTTTCTTTGCCTTTGTTTTTAGTCTTCAGCGGAACCGGAGCCGGAGTGGGAATGGGGATGGTTGTTATCAAAATTTGCAAAATCAAATTCAATTCCGATTCCACCTCCACTCCTTTTTAATGTTTGTTTTGTCTCAGTTTTTGTGTTTTGTTTTATTAGGTTGGTCTTTTACTTAACTTTTTGTTTTTGTTTTTAGTTGTCGGATGCGGAGCCGGAATGGGAATGAGGTTTGGAAATTTTATGAGTTTAAGATCCTATTTCCATTTTTAGTTCTGCCCCCGCCAATTTTTGTCGTTGACTTTTTTACTGAAGTTGCATTGTAGACCAGTGTTCGTTCTCTTACAGTTCCGACTCCGCCTTTACTGTGTTTTAATGCATTAATGGTGGTTGCCGGTGTAGGTAGAAATTCACATATTTTTCTTTCTTAAGGGTTAAAGCCAATCATTATTGTTATTATCACAAGTCTGAGAGCGCGAAGAGCAATAGTAGAGTTCATTTGAGCAAATTAATTGAGATAGAGAAGGGATATTGTGTGCTAATCGATTCAGAAAGTTAGCGTGGCTTTCTTTGCGTTTGAGGTAGGTCTTTTATCTTTGTTGTCTATTTGTTTTATCTACAGTTGTGTTCGTGGTGTTTTTGCTTTATATCTACTCGCGTGTTCAATCATTGTGTTTTAAAGCAATTTTATGATCATCGTTGTGATTGAATGAGTAGGTTCTTCTTTTGGCTTGTTTGTTTTGCTTTAATCTTTGTTGTCTTGTTTTATCATGTCGTTTCTTTCTATTTTAGGGCATTGTCACTTTCACGTCTTAAGCGTGATTGCGTCGTGTCATTTTTGATTTGCAGTAGATTAGATTAGATTAAAGGTTTTTAATGGCGTGAGTTAGATTAAGAATCTGCAGTGAGGTAGATTAGAGGTTTTTTTACAGTGAGTTAGGGTAGATTAGATTTATTGTTTAATTTAGGGTTTCGTCGTCCGATAGAATGGCAGGGTTTTAAACCCGTGCCCTAGTTTTATTAGGTTTGTTAGATTAGGGTTTCGTTGTTCTCTGCAATTACTTTAAATGATTCAAAATGATATCTTAGAAGTTCCATTGATTCCCCATGGTCATATGAGTATGGTATTTTTAAGGCTCCTTTGCCATTTTATAGCGACCTAGGTTTTAATCATGAAGTTATGTTGAAAATGAATGAATTTGATGATGTCATGATTAGCATAGGCGGAGACGGGATTGGAATGGATTATGGACATAAGAGTTTTGTTTTATAAAAGTTATCAATTCCATTTTTATCCCATTTTCGATTCCAAGTTCTAAAAGGTTTCCTTGAAGTATAGGATAAATTGGCGGAGGCAGGATCAGAACTGGTCTTGAACTTAAGAATTTTGTTTGCAAAGGTTATCAGTTCCATTTTCATCCCATGTTTGGCTCCGCATATAGTGGGAAGTCTTTTCTTCAAAGTAACAATGACCAAATCGGAGGTGGAGGCGAAATGGAAATAGAATATGAAAATGAGAATTCGAAGAAAACCAAATCACTTTTTCATTCTGATCCCGATTCCGATAACCTTCCCGACTCCGACTCCAAGCCCGTTTGTTATTAGATGAAGTTCCTATATCGATTTTTGCTCTGAGTCCGCCAGTTTTGTGAAAGAGAGTTTTTTTTTGTGCTTCTGGTCTGGTTCCGACTCCGATGTATGTGTAACAGGTATGTTTTAAAAGCATGTTTTATGATGATTTATCTAAAGGTCTAATTAGAGGTTTGCTTGTAGGAGATTTGAGAGATGTCAGGAACGTCAGGAGAGGCTGCTCGAAGGAATCAACTGGCTAGAACATCAAAGACAGCACCGAAAATCAAGAAGGTGAAACCAGAACAACTGCCTTATACACTGAGGTATGATCATAGGAATCCAGTGGTGAAGGTGAGCAAGGTGGAATCAGACTGGTCAGATATCACATATACTAATTTGGGCCAGTATAGCTTTGAAGAAGTACATGAAGAGACCTTTGTAGAACGGGCAAACTTGACAGGGGGAACTCAAAGGATTGTTGACTCCGGTCTTGCACATATCACTATGTTTCCTTTATCAGTCCAGTGTCCGGAGTTGATATTGATAGTGGCTAGTACTTATAATCTAGCTACAAGATTATGCATGGATTCCCAAAATAATGTGATTATAGATCTTACTCTGCAAATGTTCCAAAGCATATTTAATGTTCCTGATCCCAAGAATTTGGTGCAGCTAACTGAGGCAGAGGCATTGGAGAAATACAGCAAGCATAAATATTCCAATAAGTCTCACTTAAACAAAAGATGGTTAAGCACAGAGAAGAAGTCTTTAAGCAAGCTTGCAGACCAGCCAAAGAGGGTAGATTTCAAAAAGGAGATATCTGATTTGATATTGATGTTGTCTAGAGTGTTTGGGAAGAGGGATGCCTTCCACTTCAAGGAAAGGATGTTTCATTTTATTCAAGTAATCTTTCAGGGTGATTACAAGTTTGATTGGTCAATGATTGTTTCTGATGCTATACATGATCAGCTCACAAGGGTTAGATAGACCAAATCTTTCTTCATGACTTCATATGTGGTCTATGCTGTAGCAAGATTGGGGATTTTCCCAGGATTAAACAGAATAGGTATAATGGGAGTCTTGGATGGACAAAGGAAGGTATGGGAACACTACGATCAATTATCTCTTCAGGTTGTTGAGATTCACTTCAGGAGAGTCAATGATGCCTTTTATATGTGGTTATCAACCAGTTGAGGGAGATGCAGGATACATATTAAGTCAAGAAGCTATGGCATTCATTTCTGAATGGGGAAGTTGGTACATCCAATACCCCAAATTTACATACTTCAGATTGTTTGGTTTTGAAGGTCATCCCCATTTGCTTCCAAGATGTTGTAGCAATAAAATAGTGCTTATGGAATTTGTATATCAAGCCATTGGAGTTAATGCTAGATTTGGGATGAAGCACAAGACAGGATGCCATAAATTTCCCATGAAGTTGGGGGAATATGGCTGTCAACATTTGAAGGGAGCAAAGGTGGTCTGTAATGAGTTGATACAATTGAAATTGGGATTGTATACAGCTCGTAAGTATTTTGATCCAAAGAAGAAGATGTATGCTTTATTACCTTCAGTGTTCACTAGACATTTTAATTTGTTAGAGGATTTTTGGTGTGATCAGCAAGATGAGTATGACTTGAGGAAGAAGAATTATGAGAGATTATCAGTCTCGCTCATGTCAGAACTTGGTATTAAAGAAAATATTTCTGACACTTTGGTGGATGATGGAATTGTATTAGATCCCTCATATGAAGCTTTGAATATTGGCACTAAAAGCTTAGATCCAATAGACTGGAATGAGGAAGAAACAATTGATATTAAGAAAATTGGAAGAACAATCTTGGATAGAAGTGTGCAATGGTTGATGATGAGAACTCAAGCTCCTCAAGGACCAATCCTCAAGAAAGGTAAAGGGTACAAGAGGATTAAAAGGAAGACACCTCCCAAAGAGCCATTGGAATTCTTTCCTCCTGATGTTAAAGAAATAGAACTTGAGGTGGTCAATGAAGAAGAAGAGGCACCAGAGCGAGATGTTCCAATTGAATCTGATGTTTCTACGCCCGCATTGGGTGAGTCATCTGTACAAGCCCCACTCACAAGAAAGAAAAGTAAAGAAGTTCAAGGAGTACTTTATGCCATGGCTGAAACTGCTAAGGGGAAAGAAGTAGGTGAAGAAGTTATGGAAGTTGAGACAGACTCAGATGAAACTTTGTCAAAGAAGGACTTGCAAGAAAACATGCCTCTAGATCATACTATTGAGCAGATTCTTACACAAGAAGAACAATGGAAACAATTTGAAGATGCTACCAGAGAATCTGATGCAAGGGTTGCTATAGAGAAACAAAAGGAAATGGAGGCAAAGTTACAAGCTGATGCTCTACTTCAACAGCAACAATTAAAGGTAAAAGAAGTTGAAACAAGGACAGGAGCAAATGAGGCTACGAGAGCATGAGATCAAGGTCAAGGCAGAAAATGACAAGCTAGAACTGATACAGAAGATCCATGATCTCGAGGAGGAGAAAGCAAGAAATCGAAAGGAAAAGGAAGCCCCGGTTGCTAGATTGAAGCTTGTAGAGGAAGCTCGACAGAAAGAACAGGAAGCTGAAGCTCTAAGAAAGGAGAGAGATGTTGAAGAGTTAATAAAGAAACAGCAAGCTAAAGAAGAAAGGGAAAAGGCAGAGAAACTCACAGCCTTGGAAATGGAAAGGATAGAAAGGGAAGAATCAGAAAGGATAAGAAAAGAAAAAGAGGTCGAAGAGCTAATCAGGAAGCAAAAGGAAGAAGAGGCTGAAGCTACAAAACTTAAAGCTTTGGAGGCAGAATGGTTGGAAAAGGGGGCCTTAGAGAAAGAGAAGTTAGAGAAGGATCAGATGGAAGAGGAGAGATTGAGAAAAGAAGAAGACAAGAAAGTGCAGGAACAAAGAGAGAGAGAAGAGGTTGAGAATTTGGTGCAGATGCATGTGCTACAGGAACAACAAGAGAAAGCAAAGGTTGATTCTCAACCTAAGGTAAATGTTCAGCCATCCTCTATAGTTGTTGCTTCTTCTTCCATGATGATGACTCCTAGTGCTCCTACATGGTTGAAATTAGATTTGCAGAAGAGAGCTAGAACACCTCCTCAACCTCTTAATTGGGAGGACATGATGAAGGAGATTGAACAGGAAAGGCCTAAGAAGAGGGCTAAAGTTTTGCATTCTACTAGTCTCACAGATAAAGGGGAGATAGTTGCTGAATGTGCCGTGCCTATGACTGAAAAGGAGGTAGGGGATATGCAGCTCACAAACTATCAATTGAGTACGGTTAATTTGGGAAGACCCACTAGAAATCAACAAATGAATCTGATTGATGTGGTGGCTTCAATGACTAAATCAAGAATGATGAAGGACAAAAAAAAGAAAGATGAGCTTAAGGCTCAATTGGATCAATTACATTCATTCTTGAAGAGTGTCTCTTCTCCAAGGTCACAACAGGTTGCAGCAATTGAGACTCCTGTTTTGCTAAGCAAAAAGGAGGTTGATGATTTGGTGCAGGTTAGAGGTAAGGCGGAGATGGTTGACAAATGGATAGACAAAGTGAACCGGGAGGTAGGTGAGGTTTTGGAAAAAGGGTTTGAAACTTACAAAGAAGCAGAAGGAGTAATAAAAGAGATGCATCAATACATTGAGGTATCTGAAAAACTAGAAGAAGAGTATAAGGAGTATATTGAAAAGTTAGAGAAGATAAATACATTGCCTCTAACTACTCTTCTAGAAGAATCTATACTCGAAGATGATAACAAAGAATCTGTAGAAAATACTTCTCGCATACTTAAGTTTAGGACTGGCTTTTTGAGCAAGCATAAGGATGAGATTCAGGAAGCAGTTAACAATTTAATTGAGCAATTGGAAGAGTTGGAAGCGGTTATGGCCATAATTGTATATGTGAATGTAATGACTAAGGATGGCATGTCGTTGAGTCAGGTTAGAGAGAAATGGAATGAAAGATTCCAAGGACTCATGCAGGAGAAAGATGATGGAGGAGACTTAGTGATAGATCGGCTTGTAGAAGTCAAAGAAGAAATAAAAGTTGTAGGGAGAGAGTTGATCAAAGTAAAAAGTATGAAAGAGTTTGCTGCAGTTGAGTTGGATCGCATCAAATTTGAAGATGACTAGATTGATGGGCCAGATATGGATATGCTACAACAAGTCTTCACCAGTTATGATGAGTTCATAGCGGATCCAGCTTCACATGCATAAAATCTTGCATGCATGATGTTCTTCTTCCTTGCATGTCGCATGATGATCTTCTTCCTTGCATGTTGCATGCATGCAGCACTGACAGTCTTAAGGGCGCATGACTTCTTTTCTTCTATTTCTATCTTCTATTGTTAGATCAAACTGAATGTATAATGTAAGAACTCAAGATCAAAGTTGATCTGAGTTTCCAAGAAAGTTGATTGTTCCTAAAAAGGTGGAAAGTCTAAGATAGAAGTGAAGTTCGAACTTCTTTTTGTATATCTATAAATACCAGATGGGTATCACATTGTAAGGGTCGGCTAATTGAGAATTGGATTGGCTTACCTAGTGCTAGGAGATAGAATTTTAGAGGGTTTTGCAGAGATACATTGTACTAGATCTTTTGACAGTTAATAGAATTGTAGGTTTACGAAATATGGAGTTTACATTGAATTGTGTTGTTTGATAAGGTTAATGAGTTATAATCCACCTGAATGCCAGTGATTGTGCTGAAGCATGATAGTTTCTTATGTGATGAAATTCATTAGAAGAAACCAGGTTTAAAGATTATCTTGTTAAATTGTCATTGAATTAAAGTTATTGAAGTCTTTTGATCTATAGTTTTGATGATGAATGAATGTGTGTTGTTTTGAAATTTTGGAAATACTTGTGATATGCGAATAGTGGAATTGAATTAAGCACCTAAGATGTATACGATGGTACAGTTATACTGCGGGTTGTGTCATGCTATGGTTTTTGTGATCGGTTGAGAAAACATTCATTATTAGAAGTATATGTCTGGATATTAGATAAATTTAATTCATACTTGCTGATTTACCCCTTTGATCTATCTTTTTCTTTTATTTAAAACCCATTGATTTACAAGAACTATTTTGATAAAGAGATTCATAGCTTGAATCCTTTGTTACCAGCACAGGCCCCTTGAATATTACAGTTGCATGAACCAATTGAGTGACATCAGACAGTTGAGAACCAACTACCAGGACCTTGGGAGTTAGGCCACTACATGTTGTCTTTCTCTTTCAGGAGAAATAGAGTAGAAATATATTGTTTTAATGTTGTTTGTGTCATCTTAACCATCAACAACTATCAGAGCTTATGATGATCAAGAATGGATTTCACAAGGCACCATCTGACTCCCCATCCAAGTGGGGCTAGCCATTATGGAAACCACATGCCAAGTCCTTGAGCTTGAGATTCCCTATAATATTCTCCTAGGGCATCCATGGATCCATGATATGCAAGTCGTAGCATCCACCTATCATCAATGTGTCAAATTACATTACCAAAATAAGGAAGTAACAATCCATGGCAACTAGAACCATTCTACTACTACAAAAACTTGGAAGCCAAGTACTACAAAATCTCACAAGTTCCCAAGAACAATGAAGGGCCATCATTCTCCTCATTTGTTGACCCATCTACCTTAGCCTCCAAATCTGAGACAAAGACACCCCCCATCCAAAATATCCCAGACATCAAAGCAGTGATCCAAGATGATGATTGTGGAGAATATAAATTGAAGAAGAATGAATTTGTGTTAGGAGAGTTACCTCAATCTCCTAAATCTCATGGAAAATCACAACCCATTGATAGCACATCCCAAACATTCACAACAACACCTACCACTTTAAAAAAGTGGGGAGATTTAAGAAAAGAGGTTGTGGATGAAAAAGACATATCAAGCTTGCTATATCAAGATGATAGACCCAAGCACATTCTTCTAATGGAGGACGAAAAAAAGGGTCTACAACTGATGCTTGGATGAGGCTATAACATGAATGAAAAGCTAGGGCAGAATGACAATGTCTTATTAGAACCCCTCGTTCCTAAGAAACACTTAAAGAATCTTGGCCTTGGTTGTATCACTAGTAAGGTGAACATTCTTGGTAAGGGTGCTTCCATTAAAAAATTCAATCCTTCCCCTCAATTACCAATATCCACTGGTATTCCCCTTGATAATTATACCTTCAATATAACATACCTATTTGATGATAATTCTTGTGTTTTCATGATAACCACCATGCCATTTCAGTCGAGTAACCAAGTCACTAAACTAAAACTCATCTACCCTCAACTCATAAAATGGGACCAACAAGGACCACCAATCTTGGATTCATTCAAAAATGATGAGGCTCTCTCCAAATTTATGGGACTAAGCGACAAAATGCCATATGGAGATCACAAAGTAGGATTCGATTTTGAGCTAGATACACATGCCTACTATGGGGAAACAATTGAATATCTTAGTCGCAAAATTGAAAATATGAGAGTACCATCTCGATCCTTAAGTGAAAACCACATTGTGGTACATTTCGTTCATAAAATAGTAAAAACAAAGGACATATCTGATGGTGAAAACCTCTCTGAGGCACCAAAGGATGAGGGATTCAATATTTCCCTTAGTGCTATATACATTAGGAAAAGTTATCAGTCCTTGCAAAAAAATGTAATCTTGTGAATGTGGGAATAGATGAAGCACCACAAATTACCTTCTATGCAGAGTCACTTCTAATAGAGGAACAAAAGAACTTAGGAGAATTCCTAATAGACAAAAAGAGAAACTTTGCATGGTCATATGCAGATATGCTTGGTCTTGATCTTGAAGTGGTCGTCCACCACCTCAGAGTATATCCTAACGCAAAACCAGTAAGACAGAAGATGAGAAAAATGCATCCACAGATCGCATTACTAGTCAAACTGGAACTACAAAAATTCCTCGACACATGATTTATTAGACCCATCGATTATCCAGAATGGGTTTCCAATCTTGTACCAGTCTCCAATCCCACTAGGGGCATCAAGATTTGTACCAACTTCAGAGATTTGAATAAAGCATGTCACAAGGATGATTTCACCCTACCAAACATTGATATGATTGTAGACCTGACTACGGGACATGAGATGTTATCATTGATGGAAAGTTTCTCTGGATATAACCAAATCATGATTGCTAAAGAATACCAACATAAGACAATTTTCATGTGTCCATGGGGAACTTATTTTTGGAACATGATGCCATTTGGGCTAAAGAACACCGGAGCCACCTATCAGAGAGCTATGACATTGATATTTCATGACATGATCCACAAGACTGTAGAGGACTATGTGGATGACATCTTAGCTAAATCAAGGAAATGACAAGATCACATAGAAAAATTGGGACCAATCTTTGACAGACTTGAAGAGTACAAGGTGTGGCTAAATCCAAATAAGTGTGTCTTTGGTGTGACCTCGGGCAAGCTCTTGGGCTACATTGTGTCCTTGAGAGGAATTGAGATTGATCTAGTGAAGGTTAAGGAAATTCTAGATATAGAGGCACCACACACACTGAAATAACTACAGGGTCTACAGGGAAGACTACAATCAATTAGAAGGTTCATAGCATAGCTAGCAAACAAAATGATCCCCTATTCTCATCTACTACACAAGGGGATAGCATACAAATGGGACAATAAAATGTGATAGAGCATTCAACCAAATCAGGAGTATCTACTAACACCACCCATCCTCATGCCACCAATCCCAAACAAACCTTTGATACTATATATCTTAGCTACATTAGTAGCTCTTGGTGCTCTTCTTTTTGAACATGATGAAACAGGAAAAGAGAGGGTGATCTACTATATCAGTAGAACTCTAGTGGGACATGAGCTAAATTACACATTCATAGAGAAGGCTTGCCTCATAGTTATGTTTTCCTCATAGAAATTTAGGCACTACATGGTTGCCCATCAGATAAAGCTCATTGCCAAAATAGATCCACTAAAATATCTATTATCCAAGGCAACTCTTATAGGACAGATGGCTAAGTGGGTGATGATCCTGACAGAGTTTGACATAAAATATATAGAGCAAAAATCCATCGAAGGGAAAATCATTACAAATCCATTGGCCAAAGCACCCATATACGTAGACAACCCATTGGTATCATAATTTCCAAATGAGTCAGTCTTCCTCCTAAATGTAGCAGATCATTGGAAAATGTATTTTGACGTTTCCTACATGTAGCATGGATTAGGAGCAAGTTTCCTTTTTATCACTTGGCAAGGGGATTGCATTCCAAATTCATATTGGTTGTTATTCCCATGTACCAACAATATTACACAATATGAGGCTCTTATCATAGGGCTCAAAATAGCAATACAATGACAGATCCTGACACAAAAGGTCTATGGAGACTTGCAAATAATCATCAATCAGGTCAATGATGAATACCAAACCAAAGACGACAAGCTTACTTCTTAGAAAAAGTTGGTAGAAGAGCTCAATGATTTCTTCATTGATATAAAATTTGAGAAAATACCCTGGATGAACCGTAGAGTAGTGGATGCAATGGTAAAAATTAGGTCCTTGCTAGATATCCCAACGAACACCCATAAATACAAATTCCTTGTTGAGTAGCTTCTCGTACTAGCTTTTTAGGTACCTAAATCTGAGCTTGTGTGTAAAATCATTGGTCCAGGTGATCCTTGGTATAATGACATATTCAAATACCTAAAAAGAGGAATCCTCCCAGATGACATCACCTTGAACCTAAAGAATTTTTTTGTCAAAACGTCATATCGTTTTGTTATCCTAGGTGAAACCTTTTATCGTAGAAGTATCAAGGGGACACTCTTACAATGCCTTAACCTTGAGGAAGCCTTTACTTCTTTAACAGAGGTACACGAAGGTATTTGTGGATCACATTCGAGTGGTATGACCTTGGCCAAAAAAATATTAGGATGGGTTACTATTGGCCGACCATGGAAAGAGAAGCTCACGAGTATGTCAAGAAATGTTTGCAATGTCAACAACATGGGGACCTCATCCATGCACCAAATCAAGAACTTCAACCCATCATTACACCTTGGCCTTTTTAATAGTGGGGACTCGACCTCATAGGAAGATCACATCAACCTCTTCCAATGGCCACAAGTTTATTATTACCGCCACAAAGTACTTTACAAAGTGGGTTGATGCCATTCCTACATACCTATATCACAGGGAAGCAAATCTCCAAGTGCATCCTAAATTACCTTATTTGTCAATATGTTGTTCCACAAGCCCTTATCTCAGATAATGGGACACCTTTCAAGAACCATGATGTTTGTGAGTTGTGCCAATGATTTAATATCCAACACCGATTCCCCACCCCCTATTACCCCCAAGGTAAGGGCCAAGCTAAGGCTACAAATAAAACCATCTTGAAATTCCTTAAGAAGACAATCAATGAAGTTGGTCATGATTGGCACTTGTAATTAAACCCTGCCTTATGGTCTTACAGGAACCAATATCTACATGCCTACAGGTGCTACACCCTATTCCCTAGTGTATGACTCGGAAGCTATCCTACCTATTGAGGTCGAGCTCCCATCCCTATGAATATCCTTGCAAAATCTTATCACTGATGAAGAATGTAGGGTGTCACGTTTGAATGAGTTGGAACTGTTGGATGAACATCACCTAGATGCTTTCAATCACTTATAGGTTTATCAGAACTGCCTCAAGAGGAGCTACAACAAGAAGATCAAAAATCCTCACAAAAAATCCAAAAGCACTTGCAAAATCCTCACAAAAAATCCAAAAATATTCATAAAACACACAATCCAAAAACATCCATAAAATCAAAAATCCAAAAATATCCAAATCACATCAAAAATCCAAAAAATAGGTCAAAAATAAAAATAAAAGTCAAAAACATATTAACCATGTCAAAATATGAGGTCACTACGTGTATAAAATAGGAAAGGCTAATCTTTGATCAGCCCCCGAGGCCCCTAGGATAGGTCATTTAGGTGTCCATCATAATAAACTAGCAATCCATCAATGTTCATATCTCATCAATAAATAGGTATGTATCAGTCGAACTACGAGGTCTCTGCATGTATAACATAGGCAAGGCTAATCTTTGATCAGCCCTCGAGGCCCCTAGGATAGTTCCTTTATCTGTCTATCATAATAAACTAGCAATCCATAAATGTTCATATCTCATCAATAAACAAGTTTGTATTAGTTGAACTACGTGGTCTCTACGTGTATAACGTAGGCAAGGCTAATCTTTGTGTGGCAACGGAAAAAGTATCCCTTTTCCTTGTTTTGTCCCTCCTTGTTAACTAAGCTTAATGGTTCCTTGATTTAGTGGTGTAATGTGTTTGACACATTCACATTAGGTCTTGGGCTCTTGTGAACTAATATGGTACCTTGCTAGAGTGTTGTGAAGTGTTGTAACACACTTTCACACTTTTATAAGGTTTTATTAATTAACTGAACCTAATAAATTTCTTTTTAACCTTAATCATGCCTTATTCAAAGTGTTGTAACACACTCTCACACTTTTCTAGTGTCTTATTAAATAATTGGGCTTCTTTATACTTTAATTGGCCTTATTTTGCATCCACAAGCCTCATTTAATGCATCTTTTCGAGGATAACACATATCAACATCCAATCATAATTCGGGTGTTTTCAAATTGTGTGGCCCATATTTGGTGGTCTGGGACTCATTCACCACCTTGGGCGTATGATTCCCTCCTAGGTTTTTGGATCTCGATCCTAGTTTCACACCTTTCTAAGAATTTTTGAATTTGGTCCCATAAATTATGCCTAATGAGACTCATCACCACCTTGGGCGAAGGAGTCCTGTGTGGCCCAAAATTAAAATTAATACAAATTTTTGGTAGGATTTTATCCTCCTAGATCTGATGTCGGCTCTTAGTGTTGTAATTTTGGGAATTCTTGCATAATTAAGTATAAATACAAGTTTATTTCACTCATTTTACACCTAACAAGTTGAATGAACATTCATAATATCAAGTTTGAGTTCACAAGAGAAATCAAGCATTTACAAGAGCATTCAAGAGTCTTCAAGAGCATATTATCAAGCATTTTAGAGCATTCTTCAAGCATCATGTCAAAGACTTCATGCATCATGTTTGTTTTTGAGCTAATAATTATGATATAGGGTTTTATGATTCAAGCTAGCATTTTATTCAAAATCTATCACATTCAAGCAAGAGTCAAGATCTACATCCATTGGAGCCATTCCATACATGTTTGCAACACTTCATTGCTAGGGTTTGGTGAGTTGCAACATCTTTTTTTGTTCATTCATCATTCTTCATTCCTATTTCATTCTATTTCAAGTTCTGATTGCCAAAACGGGGTTTGACCGAGGCAAACCCCTTTCCACTAACAAAATAACATTTTTACCTCTCTTTAGTGTGTGATTTGTAGGTTTAGGTGGAAGAGACATTAAGGAGAAAGTTTGGAAAATTTTGTCAAAGTGCCTAAAGTTGTCAAAGTTGTCACCTTCCATTGGAGATACTTGGAAGACTTCTACAAGTTGCAAATCAGGGTTTTGGATCCAAAAATCAATTAGGAAGTGTAGAGAAGACCTTGAAGACTAGATTCAAACCTTAAAGTTTTAGAAAACCCTAACTAGACTGATTCACCAGTTCTGGCATATGAGTCGTAGTTTAGGTCAAATTTTAGGTTTTTACAGATTTAGATACCCATTTGTCAGATTCTTGTTTCTGCATAGAAACCCAGATCTGGGACTAATTCACCTAGCCTGGTGTATGAGTCCCAGTTAGCATTAAAGTCAAAATTTCTAGCATTTTAGAGCTCCTTCCAGTCATCTTCAGATTTCGAGGTGCACATATTTCATCTTGCAACTTTCTATTTTTTTTTTATATGCATTTTTAGGTCATTTAGCGAAAGATTGCATCATATTAGGGTTTAGCATTACATCTTGCATTGTATTTATCTTTCCAAGTTCTTACTTTGTGGTGAACCCCTTATTAGTTTATAATCAGTCTCTAGGACAACCCTATTGCAAGATCTCTTTCTCCTTTGCATTGAGATCTCTAGGGTTATCCTTGAATGAAATAATTGGAAAGTGGGTGTGCTCTATGTCCTAAACCATACAATAGCATAACCCCCCATTTTCTATTGTTTCACTTTGATCAGCCCCTGAGGCCCCTAGGATAGTCTTTTAGGTTTTGTTCTTGGTTGAAATCTTATAAAACTCAAAAAAAAAAATCAAAACATTTGAAAAAAAACCTCAAAAATTCCAAAAATAGCCTCAAAACATTAAAAAAAACCAAAAACATTGAAATATTCCAAAAAATCAAAAACCACCCATCTCATTTCACTTTCACTCAAAATAAACTCAAACCACAATAATTTAATCATCATCTTCAACCTTTGGTAAAACAAATGGGAACAAGTGTAGTAAATTTGTAAAGTGTAAACCTAAACATAAGGGTCTTGAGTCTAGGTCGGTTGGTAGACAATTTGGTTAACTTATTGTATCAATATCCCATCATCCAAATTGTTTCCAAAGCATCTGATAATCATGTCCTAGGATGCATCCTTCCTAAAATAGACATCAACATCAAGCATCGCCATAGTGTTAGTCTTGGTTAGAGATATGAAGAACATTAGCTTGTTTGTTTACTTGATCTTTTCTTATGATTTATCTTATTTGCGCTCATTCCTATGATCTCTCGATGACATCTATCAAAATGATTTAGAGAGAAAGGAATGGGAATTGATCGTTATCTTTCATTTTATGTGCTTGTTGGATGTTCTTGTAATATAACCTTGGTGAATACTTGCTTTGTTAGGTGTGTATGGAAGATGTTTTGAACTACTTGTTGACTATTACATTGTGAGGTTATGCCTTTTTGTGTTTTGGTCTGAGATGTTTGAAAATTATGAAGTACATCCTAGCAAGGTTTTCGTATTTCAGGTGTGAGCAAGAATACTCCTATCTGTTTGTTGAGTCAAAGTCCATCGCACTAGATACCACACCATCCTAGTTATCCATACCTTAATGCATTGTATCTATGTGTTTTATCAAACATAAGGAATATTGTGTCATTCATGTCCCAATCCTTGGATAAGCAAAGCATCATCACCATATCTAATAAATTCTTGATGATTCATAGACTTGTTGGACTTATGCATCTTCTCAAAATCAAGGGTTTATCCATCTTATTATTCTATCTTCTTCCCGCGCTAACACTGTATCATGACATTCAACAAAAATCACCACACATCCATCCTGCATCCATAGATCATCAACATACACACATCCTTCATAATCATAGCATATCATCATAATAGGAAACATATTCCATTACATCATCATTATCATTTAACTTGTTTAGGATAATATAGCTTTGTTATTATAAGCATCTTATCACATTACATAATCATCCATAACATCCATACAATGAACAAGAAATGCATCCATCTCATCGCATTAACATAATGCATCATCATAACATAACATATAGAAAAAAATACTGAAAAAGAAAGTAAACCATCTGTCATATTTGCATCCATGTCATACATCCATAACATTGCATCATGAATCATGAACATCATAACATAAGCATAAATAAAAGTACATACATCCATAACATATCATATGCATCCATACATACATACACCGTGCAATAAAAAAACATCACATCATAAATGCCACATCAGAGCCATCTCATATATCAAAAATTGAATGCCATGATACAAATTAGAGTCAATGTGTAATGTCAATAAACATGGTATATAAGGGGCTATCAAAAATCAGCCAATGAATGTATATACATAATCAATTAGGCTGTACATCAAAAATTTGTCTATAGGTCAAGGTAGGATCTATCCCCTGCTTTGTCTATCATTGTGGTGAGACTAGTCCTGATGACCATCCAGTGGATGTCCATGACTAGGCTCCCCAGGCTATCTAATTGATGGTTTCCCACCTGATGCACTGGGTGCAACTCCACTCATGTGATCAAATTCTATTTGATGATTATGTGGGGGGACATCTTTGTAATACATTGTCCTATAATAGGACACCTCTTACAATGCCTATCCATAGAGGTGTTCCACCACCATCTAGCCCACCTTTCCCTATGTTGATGTTGTTGCCTGTTATTCTAAAGCCTCTAACTGTTGCCTCCTCCCGGTCTCCTAGGCTAGTGCAATATATGAGGCTTGGCGTAGCTTTCTATCTTGGTCTCTCTCCACTTTCAACACCTAAATTATTGGTGGTCCTGCTCCTGCTCCTTTTTCAATATCTATATTTATGCATCCTAAGGGTTTGGTCCCTATTGTTGTTGGAACGACGGTGATGGAGGTCATGGTGGTGGTCTCCCTGGTACCTAGCCCACTACCTAATCATGGCCTCCTTGACCCTGACCCTATCCAATCACCTGATCATCTTAAACCTAATCTTGTTATTGATCCTATCGCCCCTTTCTTGCCCCTCAACCTCTAGATCTCCCTCATGGAGGTACCACTTTCAGATTTGTCAATCATAAAGGAGGCACGAACCATGCATCATAGGTTGGTGTAGTCCTTATATCATATTGGCCTTGATCGTAGACCCATGAGCGAACCACAAGTTGTCTAAACCCCTCTATGGCCTCGTGAGGTGGACCCCATGCTGTCTCCCTGGCAGTCCTAGAAAATAACGCTATAAAATCATCTACAAGTGCATCCTGCACCTCACCAAACTACTTAGCCACTCGATTTGGAAAGTATTGCTCTATCATGGTATTCTCTTGACCTTGCATATACCCGATCTATTTAGAAAATAATAACTGTTGATGGTCATCATACCATGGTGGCATCTGTAACCATGGTTGCCATTTGAACATAGTCATGTCGTCGATCACCTGCCACCAAAAGCAAATACTCAATGGACCTGTGTGTTGTAGAGTTATGTGTCCTCTATATCGAAACACCATTGGATCATCTTGATGAACATATATCAATGCTACAACTGGTCTAAGCACATAAATGTGCTCCCATGTCTAGATATGCAATAAAGTCACTCTTGTTGATAATGCCTGGCCTTGTCTATACACAAACTAATGCATATAGTGATATAAAGAGGCCAAAATGACAGGGGCCCACGTGTACAGTATCCTCTGGTAAATCATCCCATGCTAAGCCAATCCCCAGCTAGGAGTAAATCCTCTCCCTCGTCGATCTTGGGCAACTATCCTGACAATTAGAGCTCTAAATATCAATTTGAAAATCAGTGTTTGTCCTCGGTACATCTCCAACTCTATCTATGACCTTGCTAGCATCAAATCCTCTGTCTATAGGACCTCATGATAGGAATCCGCTCCATAATCTATGTTGTAAATCACCCGCTCCCCAGTCAAAATTCGCCTAAAATCGACAAAGTTTTGAGTTTTTGAACTCCCGATTAGAAATTGTGTTGCTATTCTCAATAGCATCGCCATACAAAAATAGAAAAAGCATCACCATTTTAATCGACATCACTATAAAAATAATTGCACTTTGGTATTTTCGGTGTTGCCCTATCCAAATCCCATGATGCATCATTATATGCATATGCGTCGCTAAAATTACCCATGTCACCAAAATCAAATCCCATCTAGTGTTGCAATATGCACTTGCATCGTTGAAGCTAAAATGAAGCCCTAATTTTAAATCTCGAGATGCGTCACTATCTATAATAGTATCACCAAAATTGATAAAAGTATCGTCGAAAGTCCCCAGAGTGTTGCAATAGGGAGATGCCTAACCTAGCCCAACTTTGATGCCTAATAAAAGTACAAATAAAGCAAAGTACAAGAAATTTTTTGATTTGTGTATCGGTGGTCCTACACCTAGAGGCCACTGGTACTCTTGAACTCAGTCAATGATGTGTCGTGGAAACACATGGCGAGCCATTTCATCAGAGGGTCAAATCACAAAATGTAGGAAATCTCAAACAGTGAATGCACAAATGAATTGAAAATGACCTCTCCTCTCATATTTAAGCATCTAAATTAGGATTTCTTCCCCTAATTGAGCTGGGAGGCTAGAATTTTGAGCCTATTTATCTATTTTTCGAACCATAGAGCCTATGTTGAGAATTTTTAGCATCTTGAGCCTGTTTTTGCATCTTGTAGCCTATTTTCTACATTTGAACCTTTGTTGAATCTTTGTTGCGAGCTCGACCTAGAAATTAAAATTCTCACGTAATCTCTCGAGGAGGTAGTGTAGTAGCATAATTCCTTCCGTTGGGGCAATGATGGGGCATCCAAAAAAATCAAGAAATTTTTGAATTTTGATCTTGGCAACATCTGCGATTTTAAAGAGTGTCGATCTTTGAACCAATGTAACAATTACCTCGCTTCAAAGAGGGGAAAAATGTAGACACTTAAATATTACTGATTGATATTACGCATCTAAATCTGATTATTAACATCATTTCCTCATAAATCACCTCTTTTCTGGCTATTTAATTAAATAATCTATATTTTTTAATTAAATTCATCATTTTCTCTTATTAATCAAATAATTAATTTTATTGGATTAATTAACCCCCTTTCTTACTAATTTTCATCCCATTTAATTAAAATCCCTATGTCTTCTCATTTGATTAAGTAAATCTATTTATTTAATTAAAATGTCATATTCTTCTAAACCCCTAACCCACCTAAGATTAATTAATTTTGAATTAATTAACCTTAAAATACCTGATACTCTTCATTAGCTTTTAACCCCACCAAGGTTAAATAAACCTATGGCTTACTAACCCCACTTGCACCATTAATTAATTTCCTCAAATTAATTAATTACATATTTTCCTCACAAGGGAATATTCCCAAGGAATATCCCTCCCCTTTCCAACTTGCACATGAAATTAATTTCTTCAAATTAATTAAATGGGTTATTTACCCTCACAAAAGGATATTCTCTTGGAATATTCTCCTCCATTTGACTTTCCCTCCCAAATATTAAAATCCTCTTACAAAGGTATTTAATTCTCTTACAAGAGCCACCTTTCTCTTACATTCTCACCCACATTCCTTAAATGGCCTCTTACATGCCATCTTGTCTCTTACATTCTCACCAACATACCTTAAATAGCCTGTTACATTCCTCTTACACAAGCCACCTTGTCTTAACTCCATCCTTACATCTCTTCTCCCAAGATGTGCACACACTTGTGTGAGGCACATATCCCTATTGCTTCTCTTAGCCATGTGATAAGTGTCACATGGCTAATGAATCTCCATTTAGTCCCACATTGCCTAATTTCACCTCTTCTTCTAACCCTTGAGTCCTATAAATATAAGGCTCTCTTATGAAGAATGGATCCATCATCTCATGCAAAGTTATGCTACACATTTTCATCCACAATCACATGCTTTCTTCATTATTTTGGCTTAGATTTTTCACCATTTTATTTTAAAATCACCACACTTATCCACAAATCATGGAGCTTGTCCACTAAGGGATTGGGAAAGGGCCACTTTCCACATCAAACTGGCATCCATCCCCTATGGGATGAGGTTTTGGGTTACTTAGTTTAGTTTCATTCACATATTTCATGCTCTTTCATGTTTTTATAGTGTTTGTTTCATTCTTTGTGATTTCAAGTATTTCATAGGGAATGTGATTTGTATATGCTAATATGACTAATTCTTGTGTGTTTGATCATGTTTAGTAGAGGTACAAATTTGCATTCACAATGATAATGCCAATGTATGCCCCCACTTTAAATAAATTGCTAAACACCATGTTGTGAGCAATTACTTTAAAGTAGAAAATGATAAATGCTAAACAATAAAGAAGACATGAGAGCTTATTTGGAAAGCCCTATGTCAAGCATATGTTTCCAAATGAAGCTACGTCATGAAAAATGGGCTGCCCCCCAAAACAATCCCAAACACATAATGGATCCACGAATTCAGGGTCAGCGTATGTCTTTGCTACAATGTTATTTTAAAGCTAAAAAATATCATCATTCCCCAAATACTTGTAGAACTAGAAGAATGACACAGCGAGAGAAAATAAAGAAAATATTTTGGGTCAACATGGAAGAGACCTAAATGTCTCAATTCTTTGTGTTATCCCCAAAAGGAAAACACAAGACAAAAGAAAAGATAAAAGTTTATGACATATAGAAGAATGTAGGTACAAATAGATGAATGAACAGAAAGATGCGTCAAATAGGATGATACGTGGGATCACATTACACACATGCAATCACACAAAGCACGTGAAAAGAAGACAAAAAATACTAGTAAGGCACATGCTATTCAACCTATAGTAGGTTGTCTGCATCCCAATCTTGTTCACCATATGCGGAAGGCGAATAACTAGCCAAAGGGACAATGACAAGTGTTGTACTAGGAACATCACTAGGTTCAACATGTGGTGAGTTACTCTTTTTAGGAGGATCATCACAATTGTTATTATCTAAGCTCGTGGAAGAGGAAAATAATAAATTCAACTTATTATGCACTTCCTCATCAATTTTAGCAATCTCATCATCATCATCAAGTTAATCACAACAGGAGGTCTAATGACAATGTCCATAAAAGGTACTTGTTCTTGTTGTGGTTGAGATTTAGGATTTTCTTGTTTCAATGAAGGTGGAGAATCATCATGCATTTCTTGAGTTATTGTTGTTTTATTTTGAGGTGTTGATTCATCTTTTTCTTGTAACTAATGAGCAATAGAATGACATATATGCCTACGATCTCTAGCATTTTGGTTTCCTTTTGTACGGTTTTCAAGTTGCGATTGTGTAGGAGTGGGTTTATCAGCCATAGGTTTCTTATCTTCTTGTAAGGGAGGAATGAAAGGAAATATGGGAGGTTGTTCAACCACTTTCTCTTTGACTTTATAAACTTGTTTCATTTTAGGAGCAACAACAAGACTTATTTGGTTATCTTGTGGTCTCTTATAGGAAATAGGTAGAGGATTTGCTCTGTTTTGGTCTTGGTTACTTGGAAGGTCGTTTGGTTCAATCATGGTTTCATCAATGATAGGAGGCTCAATCATGGGTTGAGGCATATTGCTAAGGGATAATTCTGCTATGCACTTTGCCTTAAAACTGTTGATAAGATTTGAAAAAGAAACCCTCACAAGGCCTAATAGGTTCCATAGGTTTGGGAAAAAAGAGATCCAATGAGAAATTCCCACGGGAAGACAAAGGATTAAAGCCACTATGATGCACAGTAAATATTTGATTGTTAAAGGGAAACTTCAAGAATTTGTGAATGATCGACGAGATGGATTTCATGGAGTGAAGCCATGGGTATCCTAACTTCACATGAAATTGATCCGATGTCGAGATGATGGAGAATGAGACATTCAATTTTTTTGGTTCAACTTGTAAAGGAAGAGTTATCAAACCTATCATATGGCAAGCAAAACCTTATGTGTTTTGATCCATTCTTTCGATTGTTCATAAGTATCTTGATAAAGTTCATACACAAAAAAGAATTCTTCAATGATCACATTCTCTACACAGACGAGATCAATTAGTATTCCATTAGTATGCTTGTCATTGATTCTATTCCTTGTTCATCATTAAGCATTTTCCTTATGTTATCTATGACAAGAATCGTAGTACCAACAATGTATTTAGAACTCACAAAGTTTTGCAATTTCGTTAATTCTTTATCCATTTGTCTTAGTTATCCTTGAGGGAAATTAGCAAACATTGATTCAACATTAGTAACATTTTTTTTGGTAAAGAGGTCATAGGAAATGAGGTGTCAAAGGTATGGTCCATGATGGGTTGACTCTAGTGTCAACACTATGAGTGAAAGGGCTAGAGAACTCAAGATCCATGGCGGATGTGCTAGCATGGGATGTCATGAGTCTAGAGCTACATCTCACTAGAGTATTGGAAATAGGACACTAGGTTGTGAATGTCATACAAGTTTAACCAAACCCGAGGTGCACCCAAAATGGAGAATAGGAAAGGAACAATCAATAATAGGAAGTGTAATGCAAAGAGATAATAACTTCCAGATTTTAAACAAGAAAATTTTATGATTATATTATGTAAAAACCTAAAAATGATGTCTTTTAATTCTAATTTATGTTTGAAATGCACTTGAACTGATCAATTAACCTTATTATAAATGATTGCAAAAAATAGAAATTCTACAAACTAAAATAGAAAGCTGAATGCAGAAACACATAATGCAGACAGAGAGTTTTTAGTGCCCAAAAATTCAAAAACAAGCCTGATCAGGACTCATTCGCCCATGGGTGAATGTGTCTTTTGTCAAGGTTTTGAAAAATTAAATTACATATTTTTGAGTTGATGTTTATGTTTTTGGATTCTAGTTGCAACTAGGTAGCTACAGTTTCAAATTTTTGGCAAATCAAATCTAAATGCAAGTGTGAAATGATGCTAAATGACAAGAAAAAAGACCTAGTTTGAGATGCAATTTTGATTCAATTTTCTGATTTAAGTGACTAATCATGCAATGTTATGTAAGCAACATGAAAAATTAATGAATTCTTTGAATTTTTTAGATTTTAAAGAATACAAAATGCAAACCTAAAACCCTAAATGAGATGTAAACTAATGCAAGTAAACAACCCTAAATGAAATACAAATCAATTAAATGCAATGCAAAGTAATACAAATCCTAGATCTGGAGTTCAAATGGACTCCAAATTCAAAAAATTTATAGTGCAAGAATGTCAGGCTCACTACAATGAAACAAAGAAAAATAGGTTAAGGTGGGGGGTTCACCAAAATGATAAAAACTAATAATGTGAGGTGTGTGATATAGGCCTATTTTCCTTTATTTCATTAGGAAATGAGATCCAAACTAAGAATTTTCTTACAACCCTTAGGTGAGTCAAATCAATGAGAGAATCTATTGATTTCCTTATGATTGAGGATAGGGGTATCAGCCTGAACATCACTTTTGCAAGAAAAACTAAAAAATAGTAAATCAACTCAACTATGCCCATTCAAACTTGAAACATCAATTTAAATCATAATACAAACAAAAACAACAAAGTTTTAAAAAATTTGGAAATGGTAGAGTGATGTGCACCTGTCACCAAAATGTAGATTCAGGAGGCTAACTGGGACTCATGAACACCTATAGGCAAATGGGTCTTTGTGCAGAGGTTTCAACCAATTTTCAGGAGCCTCTGATGTCATTCTGTAGCTTTTGTTTGATTTGGGTTTTAGTGTCGAAAAGTCAGAAATAAGATTTGTAGGTGAGATTTTGTGAATTGATGACAACTTAGACAAATTTTGTAACTTTGACAACTTTTCCAACTTTTCTCTTCAAAACATCTTCAATCCTTCTTCAACCTAAGATCTGCAACACAAACACAAGAGGGAAAATTGTTTGTATTTGGTGAATGGGGGTTTGCCTTGTTCAAACCTCATTTGGGTAATTAAACCTTGAATTGAAATAATGAAATATGAAAGGAATGATGAATGGACAATGTTATGTTGAAACTCACCAAACCTTTGGAGGGCTAAAATTTTGATCTTGATCTTGCATGAAATGGTTTCAATGGATGTGGATCTTGATACTTGAAATATGACTCGAATGCTTGACTTAGATCTTTGAAACCTACATCACAATGTTAGCTCCAAAAACATGCATGATTGCAAAAGACTTTGGCATGATGCTTGAGATCTTGATTGCTGCAATAAATCACTGATAAATCTGCTCTTGAATGCCCTTGATCATAATATTTTCTCTTGTAAACTTGAACTATGCTCTCATGAATTTTCTAGGTGTCTTAGAATTTGAATTTGATGAAATAATTATGTATTTATAGATATGTATCCTTAATTTCTTGAAAATTAAACATTACAAGTTGACATTAAAATTTGAATTCAAGGACAATAAAATACCACCAAAAACATATTTTAAATTTAGGTTCAAAGGCCTAGGGAGGACCCATTCGCCCATGGGTGAATGGGTCCCAATTCCTTATTCTTGGAACACTCATTTCTCAAGGTAAATTATTATGCATGTTGGCATTAATTGTTGTCGAGTTTCCTCTTCGAAAAATGTAATTTATTAGGCTTGTAGATGCAAAATAGGGCTTATTAAGGCACAATTAAATCCAATTTAATTGAGGGCACCCAAACAAAGTGTGAAAATGTAGAGTACATTTTCCGACACTACAAAAATATACATGAGGAGATAATTGGCCAAAAATTATACCATTGTATTCAAAAGAAGATACTAGTACTATTAAACAAAGACCTACAAACTGCATACAATTT
The DNA here is from genome assembly GCA_007115665.2 of Sequoiadendron giganteum. Lineage (NCBI taxonomy): Eukaryota > Viridiplantae > Streptophyta > Pinopsida > Cupressales > Cupressaceae > Sequoiadendron > Sequoiadendron giganteum. The sequence goes on along the minus strand of CM021107.1, from coordinate 284,308,317 downwards.
TAGACTCAGACAATGACCTAGAAAAGTTCAGACTCTATTAATCTATGCTCTGAAAATACAAAATTTCTCCAAGATCCTGTGCAATGGCCTTGAATTCCCTTTTATAAGAACAAGGGAGAAAAACAAGCTTCAAGATCATTTGACACATGTCATATTTTCATTTGACAAACAATTAGATTACAAAATTTACCTCTACTATCCGTGAGGAGAAATCCCATATAAGAAAAGTTATTTTCAAGCTACTAAAGAAGATTCTCTTGCTTTCCAAAAAGTGCTTGCCATAGAAGGTGGTGGTACTTTAAATGGAATATTATTTTGTTTTCACCTTCTTTGTCTTCCAAAATTCTGAGAACAAAAGGCACAAATAGAAAATGACAAAATCCAATCTCCACCTCAACAAAAAGAAGGAAACAACCTTTAAACATAATTTGTAACTTAGAATTAAGTTGTAAAATTCTCAAGCCATGTGTTGTAATCCTCTTCATTCTTCAGTTGGTGGTAAAGGCCTAAGAAAGATGACTTGCCAGATGAAAACGAAATTGGGACCACTAGAAGACAAAACTCTTGTTTGAGATGTTGAAGACTTGTTGGTGCTAATTGTGAATAAAAGACAAAAAAGGTTGATCCACATCATTTGAAAAATCACAATTCAGGAAGCTGATTGTACTTAGCATCCCATGCTGAGTACTACTCTTCAGTAGGCCAAATGAATGCCATAAATTCATCCAACTTATTCCTATATGTTCCATATCTCCTTACCACTGAATCAACTTCTCTATCAAATTCTTCTAGAAATCTATTTGTGTCCCATATTTTATCCATACAACTCTTTATTAATTTAATATCAATGGGATCTCTTTCACATATTAGAAAAGCCAATGTAGTTGTAATATTTTCTAGTTGTGATATCTCTAATCATCATAAGATTTGACTTCCACATTTTCCTTCATGATGTCAATCAGGATGCCTAGATCACTCTCATCAAACTCTTTAATCAATTCATTTATTGTATTTTCCATGGGGCCTACCATCCCCTGATATTCTCCTACAGTTTTCACAATATGGTATGTTGGAGCAATTTTCCCCATCTTATTAGGATCATAGGTCAATCCTTTGATCATACCAATTAAATAATTTTTAACCTGGGAACCCATGTTTGCATGATAGGAACTACCTATGTTTTGTCTTTAACAAACATGCCTATTGCTGATATCATCAAAGATTAGTTTTCCGTGCAAACTATTTGTCTTCTTCAAAATCTTTCCCACTTTGCTAGAGGCTCTTCTATTATTCTTAATATGTAATGCAGTTTTTAAGGCCTCTCTTAAATCCTGAAGACTTTTATCTCTTAACAGATACCCCATCTTGGAGTCAAAAGAATTGTAATAAAGGACCGGATAAACTTGAACATTTGGTCTCAAATTCGCAGGAACTCTGAACATTGCCTTCTGAAATCTAGTATTAAACTCGGAGGCCATTTCATTATGCCCTTTTGAGATATTGTTAAGTTCATTGAGAATGAACATGGGGTATGCCTTGTCCCTATACTATTCTCTGAACACTCTCTTGATTTCCTTCCAAGACCTTATTCTTTCATTAGGCAAACCTTTGTACCAATATCTAGCATCTTTAGTCAATGATTGCATGAATAACTTCATCATTATATCTTCATCCTCAATCTCAAAGTCATCCATCATATTACTGAAAGATCTCAAATGGTCTTCCCCTGATATAGCATTATTCCCAAAAAAATCGGACAAGGACATTTCTAATATCAATTGGAATAGGATTAGGGTAACTAGGGATCCCATCAAAGGATAACTGTCTATACCTTTCTAATTGCAAAGGCCTTCTAGAAAACCGATCTCCTTGTTATGTTGATGCTGGCCAACATCCCCCTGCCCTCCAGTGTTTATTTGTGTTATTCCCTCCAGACTGAGTGTTGGCATTCCCTTGGTACTGAGAAGATTGCCCGATTCCGCTCATATTTTGAGGCTGAGAATGGGGGACTGACTGACCTATATGAGATGATATATTCAGGCTAATAGTTGGGGTAGGTTGGGATGTAGAAGGAGGTGCGTTTTGAGAACTATAAGTTACAAAATATCCAAGACCATATGAAGATTTTAGAAATTCTATCTTCCTTTGAAACTAAGCATTGGAAGCTAATTTCTCCATTCTCTCCAATTCCTTTTACAATTGTTCATTCTCCTTTTGCAGCTTGAGATCTAATAGGTCAGGTATTGCAGATGTAGAATCCTTATGATATGATACATTCTCATTTATGATCACTTCCTTGTTGTGATCTATAGGCTTCTTTCCTTTGTCTACAGGATGGGATGGGATATTTGTAGTGGAAGTAGCCAGTACTATACTAGTAACAACAAAAAAATTCCATGTATTGGTATGAGTGTTTCCTATGGGAACATTTGAAGAATTCCTGTGAATTATGGAGATAAGAACATCTACAAGATGAAGCAGGGGCAAAATAAGGCCCCTCTTGGCTTAGCAACTTCATTTTCTCAACTCTTCTCTTCAATTGATCTCTCTCTCATACATAGCATTTCTAATTTTTTTCTCTCTTTATTTTGCCTTCTTCATCCTCAAATCTTCAAGTCTCAGAGCCTCCTCTTGGAGTCTAAAGACTTTATGCAACAACTCATCTTCATTGGGCAAAGTAATATCAAAATCTGAGTTTTTAAGAGCACTATCCATAAGATTTGAAGCATCCACGTGGAAAGCAAGAGTAGGTTCTTTACTAATAGGATCACCAAACAAGTCATAACCTATAGGATTGGATGTATCTGATGCTCCAGGGTTTAATCTTTGAGATACCAACTTAGCATCAAAATTATTCTCCTAGAACTTCTCCCTCTGTTTTTGTTCACTAGCTAGAGGATCTGAACGAGCTTGACTTTCACCAACAGATTCCCTTATAATTGGACCTTACCCATTTGCAGAAGGCATTCTGAATTCAAACATTGTTTGTAAATTTTCATTACTGCTTTCATGGAATGTCTAGATCCTAGTAGAGGAGGTGAAACAAACTTACTTGTATCTGCATCCTTCTTCTTCCATGATTTCTGAGTGTTTTGTGGTAGTTCACCGTCCAACTTCTAGTCAGGATTCTTCTTGATATGTCCTCTGGTTTCTCTTATGATTTCTACAACTTTCTTGAGATTCTTCATTCTTTCTTTAAAATGTTTTGCACCGACAAAGGAGACTCAGAGTCACCACCTAATATATGGGAATTTGAAAATATTTTAACAATTCTCGGAGAAGATTGCAAATGTAGAAATAATTTGGACAAATCCTAAGACCAATTGCAAATCAATTCACACAAATATGTGAAGATAACTAGAAACTTTTGATGAGAGACTTGAGATCGACAAATGATGGTATACATTGTAGAACTTAGTACGTATGACCTTGAAATTCTATGACTCTGAAGGTGATTGATCTATAACTAGAGATTTAAAATATAAGATTCCTCAGCAAAGTCGCCAATCTATTGGTTGTTTTCAATTCCCAACTAGATCCTCACAAGTAATCTATGGAATTACCAAATCCAATGATCAATAACTTGGAGGGATTGGCCAATGACTAGGAGAAAGCTGGATAAAACTTTCCCTCTTCATTTTGGGCTCTGTAAAACCCGAGAGGGTGATCCCTGACAGTATTTGAAAGATCTCCTTTGCCAATTACTTGAAATACTATAAATAGCATATGTGTTCCCAGCATATTTTCTTGAGGATTATGAAAAATTCAAAGATCAAGCTAAATAAATTTGCTTGATTATTATGAAAATTAAAGGATTTGACAACATCCTTTAAGAATTTTTGTTATTGACCATCACAAAATCTATAAAAAAAGATCATATAAATGGGCAGAGATCCTTATCATAAATTTCTCACATAAAATCTATTAAAATTCAAGCTTCATAAAGTATTCTAGTGCTACATTCTATGTACTCTCCAATAAGCTAAAATAAGTTGTTTACACTTATATAATGGATATATCAAGTGATGGATAATTTTTCATGCAATCAGATTTTTAACTTCCATCCTAGCCACTATAACTAAAATAATTTTAAGTAAAAAATATTTATAAAATAGGATGGAAAATTATTCTAATAAAAAAATAAAAATAAAAGTAGAACTAATAAAATAAACATACATAAGATTGAATGTCAAGGCTGTGAACTAATTTTCAAATCTATGCACCACAACATATTATAATTATCTATATATAGATTCACTTCCTATATGTGACCCATAGATCATATGTTCTCAAGTATGTTCAATGATTAGGAGAGACCTCCATGCAAGTAGAAGATCTACAACATAACCAAAAAGAAAGGAAAATCATTTATGCAATCCTAGTAGGATTAATTTTGTTGTGTTGCACATACTACCAACAAATTATTATATAATCTTATTAACCTATATTTTAATAAGATCTATTACTAGCAAGTCATCAAAGAGATCTATAAAATACTTCCACGCATTTACATTTCCATATTTTTTTAGACATTTATCATAAAACCCACACCTAAAATTGCAAGAAACCAAAAGAATTGTTAAAGAAATAGAAATATTAAGATAAATTACATACACACAATTCAAAAAACATCATACATAGAAATTTCTATACTCTATTCAAGCCCTAAATGTTTATTTACTTTGATAAGAAGTGTAGTGCTAACACCTACTCTTCATTGTCATTCTTGAAGACAACATTTGGATTATATACGATCCCATTCATTGTTGTAAACGTATAAAAACACAAGAGGGAAGTGTATGTGAGAGGCATTGTAAATGAGGAGCAATGAAATATGAAGATTTAGAGGGAAAGCCCTCAAAATATGGTTTAGGATAGGACTAATGATGTTACTATTGAGTCCAACTTCATAGCTCTCATATATTTGTTGAATCTTCATTACCCATCTTCTCATGAAGGGGAAGTGTGTGAGAGTTTTAATTTTAATATAGGGAAATTAACACAATCTACTTCACTATGCACCAATCGTGTTTCATACCATGCTTAACCTTGCTCCCTTCCATACCTTTCTAACTGTTGTTACAATGATTTAAATAAAGTATGAAATTATATATTTACTTTCACAATTTCCTTTAAATATAAAGTAAAGATAATATCTATAAAAAAATCTTATTAAAGTTGAATCATCAAGAGATAAATACATTCAAAATGATAGGACTCCGACTATTAAATTTCTTAATAAAAATATATTGTGTTAAAAAAAAATTTGCACACCTAATGATATCAAGTTCCTTGGAATAGAATGCATTCCCAACAAAAAGAAAAATTATATGAATTATGTAATCCAAAAATCATTTACATTTTTAAGGTCACAAATTAGAGCATATGTTCTAATCCCTTTGTCCTACAATTTTGTCCCTAGAATATTTTATTATGCAAAAAAAATGATGGGATGATTTGAAACATATATAAATGACAATTAAAAGTATCTAAACTATGCAAGTTAGACAATCATCAAATGGGAAATCTTCAACTCTCTTGAAATTGGAGGCGATGCTCTAGATTCTTTTTGGTTGTATATACTATATAATATTACATTTCTTGATAAATCTTAAAAGCTATCATTTTGTTATATTATTTTTTTGTATGCCTAATGATATCAAGTTCCTTAAATAGTATGTATCGCCCACAAATAGGTAAAAACTATAAGTATCATGTTTACCCCCGAAAAAATATATTTAGTGTTCCAAATTAGTGCACATATTCTAATCCCTTGGTCCTACAATCTTGCCACTAGAAGATTTTTTATGTGGAAAATCTAATGGTGTGTTTTGAAACATATATAAATTAAAATTAAAATTATCTAAAGTATTTGAATTAGACACTCATCAAATAAAAATGTTTCCAATGTGTTAAGTTTGGAGGTGTTGCTTTAAATAGATCTCATTTGGTTATAAATATTATATATTAGTACATTTCTTGATAAATATATCATGTGTTAAATTTATTGTTGCATGCCTAATGATATCAAGTTCCTTGGGATTATATACATATATGTAGACATTTTAAAATGACTAACTCATTTCTTCCAAAACCTCATCATTTCTCGTCTCCATCCTTCATCAACCCCTTCATCATTATTAATTAAAATCTTAATTATTCGATTAAGCTAACACATTTCTCTCTTTAATTAAATAATTTAAAATTATTTAATTATTTCATCATTTTCCCTTATCACTATTAATTAATTATTATTTATTTACTTAATTAATTTACCATTTCCCCTTATCAACACTAGTTAAATAATTTTTAATTAATTAATTAATTAATCTTTTTCCTCCAACCATCCTAATTAAGTAATTTTTAATTATTTCTAATTTTCCTCATCCACATTAATTAAATAATTTTATTAGCTGATATTTTATCTAAAATTAAATAAATTATTTAATTTATTTAGTTTAACTTTGCACATTCCTCTAAAAATAAATAAAATTAGTATTTTATTTATTTCCTAAATATATCATTCTATTTATATTCTTTCATATCTAAATTTAGTGACCATCTCTAAATTTAGTGAGTTGACTAAAAAGAAACCTCAATTGACTCATGACTCACTTCCACTTTATCCACCCATGTAGTCAGTCCTCTGAATTCATGCAACCACTCAACTCCTCATCACAACCCCTCATCTTGACACATGTCATGTGAACATTCCTCATGATCTGTCAAGCATCCTCATTCGTTGATCTCACTACTCATCCTGCATCATTGATTTAATTTCAATGAAAGCTATAAAACACCCATCATTTATCCATTTCAATCTCTCCATGAATTTTGATGAATTTTGCATCCATACTATACTCATTTTGCATTGCTTTTGTTATATAGGTTATGCTAACATTATTGAGCAATTCACATACTATTGAATTAGCATTGCCACATTCTACAATGGAGTAAGACTAGGCATGTTGGTGGGGGTAAAGTAGGTTTATTTCATTTTCTTTCATGTTTGTGCACACGCTTTATTGAGATGGGTCATTTGATTATTGAATTGGATTTGTTATTGCTTCATTTCCATTTCAGAATTCATTAATTTGATTTCACCTTTCACAATATCAAGTTCCTTAGGATAGTATGGATTGCTTATAAAAAGTGAAAAACTTTATGCATTATGTTTACCCAAACAAAGTCTAATTTTCTATTGTTATAAATTAGTTCATGTTTTCTAATTTTGTGCTTCAACAATTTTGCAACTAGAAGTTTTTTTATGCATATACTCTATTGGGATGATTTGGAACATACTAAATAACTATGAAAAGCATCTAAAGTACACAAGTTAGACAATCATGACATGAGGATTCTTCCACTATGTTGAGTTTGTAGGTTGTGCTCCAAATAGAACCCCCTCGGTTTTAAATATTGTGTACTATAGGATTTATTAATAAAGATATCTTGTTCTCAAATTTATTCTTACACACTTAATGATATCAAGTTTGTTAGGATAGTATGTATTACTCACAAAAAGATAAAAAAATATATGCATCATGTCTACCTAGACAAAGTCTATTTTTCTATGGTCACAAATTAGTGTATGTATTATAATTCTTCAATCCAACAATATTGCCACTAGAAATTTTTGTTATGCAAATATTGTATTGGGATTATTTAAATCAATCTTGGGTAATGAATAAGATATGATGTATTAATCATAAACACAAATTTAATTTAATATATTTATGAAAACTTAAAATCTTGTGGTTTATTAGAAAGAAATGCCTATATAAGAATATGCATACCACAATCTTTTAAGCATGTGTGCTAGCACTTTTTCATCTATTAAAGTAACCTAAATAATTATATCATGTTCTTCCTTGTCATGTGCCAAGTGTTGTTCCTTATTCCTTACTTGCATAAACAAGTTTAAGTATATTTGTAGATGCAACAATTTCTTTGAAACATTCTCTTTCCTCGAAACATTTATTTTTCAAAAAAAAAAACTTAAATATTTATTGAGATGAAATATTGATCCACGTGGATACAATTTTTATTTCCACTACTTTTTTTTGCTACAAGTCTCACCTTTGATTCTCATATGTCCTTTTAAGAATACATTTTTTGAATAGTTGAATTGACGAATACATTGGGTCCACTTAAATTGAATTAGTAAAAGCATCTAAAAGTACTACCAAATGACCAATAGACACATATATAAATATTCTTATCCATAAACATTGCACAAAGTAACTTTGAAAAAATATAAAATATAATACTTGACCGACAAAATTATATATATATATATATATATATATATATATATATGAAACTATTAACTATTTGATGACACATTTAAATACTTTTACTAAAGAAACATTTCCTTTATATCACAATCACACCCATATAATTCTTGTTAATAGTACTACAATTTAGTAGACAAGTGGCCCTTGGTCATGTGCATGTCATCTATCAAAGCACCATGAATCCCTTAGATCCCTGTCACATGCTCTTCTTAGAAATAGAAATCCTCATAAGTGTTCAACTTTTACAAGTTTCCCGGGCACATAATATATGGTAATGCTTTCCACTACCATCCCTTTCTTCCCACATGAAATGTCATCTTCATTGACAAAGTGATAGAACCTCACCAATCTATGCAACTTGATCACAGATTCGTTTCCCAAATAAGTGTTGCATGCAAGTTGTTTACAAGTAATAGCAACTGCATGCAACTGTATTCATGAGCTTAAGTATAGGGACAACTCTATGGTGTTGCACTCCTCAAGTGGTTCATGTCATTGTTTTTTACCAATTCTTTATGATTATTGTCTATTCAATTTCAGTTTCGAGAATGTATTTTTATCATATTTATTAGTTAATTAAAAATCACAATACAAGAGATTTTTAATTTTCAATTAATAAATACGATCAAAAATACATTCTCCGAACTAAATAGACGTTTCGCACCATTATGACATACCCAATATGATTAAACTACGTCTGCTGCTCATTCAACTATTTATTGAATCCATATTCGTCTCTACTGTATCTTGAGTTGCTTACACGAAACCCACATGTCTGTTATTTTGGCAGCAACTTCTCTGCATAAAATTCAACATTGTCATAACGTGTTGTCCTTGCATCGTATCTCTGCAACACTCTTTAAACTTGAAGAACTCAAAAACACAAAATCGCTTGCATGGTAGAAATATTGATTCAGTCTTGACATACAATATGGTTTGGGAACTATCCATGAAGACAATCGAGCACTAAAACTAAGTGAAAACATTTCTATTTATATACTTGTTTTCTTTTCTTTTTGTACCTATGCTCTGTAAATAGCTTGATTTTATTTCATGCAAGTATCTGTCTGCAACAAATTCGCCTTTGAAGATCGAAATAGCATGTATTTGCAAAAAAGAAAATCTTATTCCTCCATGACCTCACAAGATAATTAAAAACTGAAACGTCGAAATTTTAATTTAGCTCTTTAATAGAATTATTGATTTAGTCTTAACAATGGAATTAAATGTTGACCACATTTAGCCTCTTATGTACTTGCAAAGCTAGTGGTCATGCACCAAAATAATTACATCAAATTAACAATGATAACAACTCCAAAGGACCTTCCCGAGCCTACTCAAATTAACAATGGTAACAACTCTTATGTACTTGCAAAGCTAGTGGTCATTTGGCCTTTGGTTGCCCTCTTGCTCACCGCAAGACCGCTGCTACTTGGTGGAAGAATGCTTCAATGGACCACCTCACTGTTGGTTCTCCCACTTCAGTTAGTTCCTCTGAGGAGGATGACCTTCCCGAGCCTACCAAGGATCCTCTTCCAACTATCCTTATTGCGGAGCTTTCTGTTGTCTCTGTTCAGTCGAAACCTTTTGTTGTTGTTGTGCTGTTAGAACCTACACATCCTTTGTTGGTCGACTCTGTTGGACCTTTATTAGCTCCTATCTTCGTTGCTTCACTGCCATCTCCCTCGCTGCGTAGTGGCTCCTCTCTCGGGTTGGCTGTTGTGGATTCGCTCCCCTCGCCTTGCTCATTGGTTCTCGATTCTGAGCCTTCCTGGTCAGTTGTGTTGCGGAAGAAGAAGGGTCTCCCCAAATCTGTTGCCTCTTCTCCGCCTCGGGTTCAGAGAGTCTGTTTAAATCCCTCTGTTTCGGGGGTAGTCTAATTTTTTGGTTGTTCTACAGCTGACAGTTAGCTGTTTTTGTGTGTTCTTCTAGTTCAAATTCTATTTGAACTATGCTTTCCTTTGGCCCTTTGGGCTTTCTGTGTAAAGGGTACAACACCCTATAAATGTTGCTTATCTTTTCAAAAACAACTCTAAAGGACAATCTCACTTAAAGTGTCTTAGTTTTGGAAACCCAATATTAAAATCCTCCCACAAAGTTAACTATACAACCTACAAACAAAAGCATGTGTGCAATAACATAAACACATGTACACCATGATTTCACACAATATTTAAATTTATATTAACATCACAATAAAAGATTAGACATATGCATAGCTTCTCTTTCCCAATAGACAAGGAGGCAATAGAAACTCACTTCCTACCTCCTTTGTTTGCCTAAAACCTAAATGGACTCAACTCTATATATCAATTATGTACTCACATATGCATAGGAGGCTTGTTGTTATAAATATAAGTGTCTCCTATTTTTATGATAAAATCTCTTCTATAATTATCCTAAAAGCAATTTGCTTTATTCAAAAGCAATTTTCTTTATTCAAAAGTAATTTTCTTTATTCACAAGCAAACAAGCATATGCATGCTTTTATTAAACATAAAACATTACATTGCTTATATACAATCAACATCTTCGCACATGCATTTTTTAACTATAGGATTTGATAATGACAATTAAATACAATTGCAAATTCTAATGATAGATGAGTATTTGAATGGTGTATTTTTGGCTCTTATAGAAGTAATGATAGTTTCTCACCAAAACATGTGTCCCCAAAAGATAAGAATAATTACACTAGCATGTTAATAAAAATATCTTTTCAAATCCTTCCTCAACTTCTACTCAATCTACCATCAAACTTGAAAAGGGGTTTAAGTCCACACCATGCTTGGCAAGGAGATTTGTGGCCTTATTGGCCATATTGTGATCCCGATAAGAATGAGATAAGAAAATCTATTTGAAAATCACCACAAATAGAAAGAGCCTTAACCAACATTGATTTTACTTTCCAACAAGGAAAATCCCTTCTTGTCAAGCCCTAAATAACCACAAAGTAATTTCCTTGAACAATCATTTTTTACACTTGATCTTGTGAGAAATATCAAGACCTTCCACCATAGTAAATTTGTTCTACCTCATTATTGGATCAAACATCCAAATATAATGACCACCTTTAAAAGATTCACCTTGATCATTCTAAATGATAGCACAAATGCTAGCCAAACTTGGATTATCCTTTGAAGCTCTATCAAAGTTTTTTTTCAAGAATTCCCTAGGTAGTTTTGTGTAACACACTTTCTCCCAATCAAAATTTTATCTCCCAACTTGTTAACAAGGGAGGGTAACTCACTCTAATGAGCTCTTAAAGGGACACTTTCCCTTGGAAAAAGGGTTATACCACACTTACATAAGGTGTACATAAATAAATGCAAATATATATTTTAATTTTTTTAATAAAGCTACCAAGAGGATGAAGAATTTCCAAAAAATGGTTATTCCTTTCAATTCATAGACCCTAAATCATCTAGAAAAGTGAAATCATCATCAAATTTATGTTAAGTATATTTCATGAATACAATCATGCTATTACAATCCACCCATTAATGACATTTAATTATGTCTCTTGACATTTTAAGATAATAAATGATATAGAAAGGGCATAAGGGTAAATTGGAGAAGTTATCAATTGATTAAGTAGGAAAAAGTAAATAAAGAAGACAAGATTGCATAGCAAATGAATCATTTTGAATCAATTTAAAATCTATATAAGGAAAAGAAAAATATTTGAATCAATGAAATGACATACAGTATTCAAATCCACCAAAGTGGAAACAATAAAAAGAATTTACTATATTGAAGACCATCAATGGTATAAGGAATAACATAGAATGGTATATACATACATTTGTAATCATGTAATAAGAACTTAATATAATATAGTATAATTAATATCACAAAATTGTATACACATACATTTGTAAGAATATAATAGAGAGGAATTGATGATGATATAAACAAGCTATAATGATTATATCTAGATATTTATGTGTACTAATATAACTATAATTAATATATCAAGAATTTTATATGTGGGGATATGAATGTGCCTTTATTATCAATGAACTACATGAAAGGAAGCAATGAAAAATTATGTCAAACTATTTAGAGAAATAATGCAAGTAGATACATAACTAACAATTTCACAAAGAATAAGCAACACCCAACACAATATATACCCTAGGAAAATTGTTTCAATAAAAACCCAACATCAAAGGATCACTTGATAACACCTACATTATACTACACTTTTAAAGTACCTACCCCTTAAATAGAAACTTTCAACTTGTGTCTCAAGAAAACCTGATAGTATAACACCAACAAATCTAAAGTTATTTCAAGCCTCCATCTCAATCATCTAATCTATGAACTAAGGACAAAGTAGAAACAATAGTGGTTTTGAAGACCACAAGCCAAGACAATGGATCAAATTTGGGTGCCTACATTGGTTCCCTTAAATTCCAATACCCCTTATGATTAGTCCATCTTTTTGGTATAGTATGTAACTCCCAAGGTTAAATATCCCTCTTAGTAACTTGGGTGCTCCAATTTGGTCCATTCAAACCTCTTACAATATTCTCTTATGCATGTCATCATTACTAATTAAATATCTTCTAAGAATTTCCATGTCTACTTTGTAACTCATTCTTGCATGCTCTTACACATCTTACAAAGTCATAAATTTTGTTATACATCTTACAATGGCATAGATACTTTTGCACACATAAGTAAGTAAATTATAAGTAATGTAGCATGTCATTCAAAAAAACCTTGAGACTCCTCCAAAGTGGAATTTTTTTTCAATATGAACTATAGTCACACAACATTATAAACAGTAAATAAACACAACATCCTCCAAACTTGCAAGCTATAAAAAATGTAATCCTAATATTTTCTTACTTCTGGTACGCATTGAAAAATAGCAAAAGGTATTCTAAAAAAAATGAGCTAATTGTCAGGGCTTAAAATACCTATCCAATATGTACCGTGTAGATATTTTAGTTCTCATGAGATTCATTAATGCATCTATAATATTCATCAAAGTATCCACATATTTTACCATAACCCTTTTATCCTCCACCACATCATAGATAAAATATATTGCATATTAATGTTCTTTCTTGAAACATGAAAATTAATCTTCTTTTCCAAGCTAATGACACTCAAACAATTGCATTAAATTTACATTAGATTCTAACTCAACCCAATATCCAAACAAAATATCTCAATCCAAACAACCTCCTTATAGGTATAATTATATACCATTTACTCTACCTCTATAATTGAAAGAGAAACCAGATTTTATCTCTTGATCATCCAATTGATCACACCACCAAATAGGTTAAACACATAGCCACTAGTAGACCACCTATTGTCCACATCTCATGCCTATATATATATATATATATATGCATTGAGTACCATTCTAAGTTCACTATTAGAGATTCTTTGAAGTACTAAATTTCATTGTGGCACTACTATAAGTGTGCTACGAGTCCATCAAAATACCTCCCTAGTAGAAAATATAATACTTTGAAGTACCATATAGATATCTTAATATTATCTTCACTAAATGATAATGATCATTCCCTATATTGGGCATATATACTTAACACTCTCATTGCTTGGGTGTTAGGTATTGAAGGATAGTACTTATCTAAAAAAAATTATGAGAAAAATCATTACTTTAATCCTACATTATAAAATATTTCAAAATAGAGTCAACATACTTCCTTTAACTTTACCAAAAAAATTATTAGTTCTATCTCTCTAATCTCCATCTATAAGATAAAATTTGTATATCCCAAATATTTCATATCAAACTATAAAGAAAGTTGGTATTTTGAAACCTAAATCATTTTGTTATTGTTACAAATCAACACATCATAAACATAAATAATGATAAAAATAAATTGATCGCCAATATGCTTATAATAAACAAAGTGGTATGCCCATTAAGGGGCATGGCTAGGTTAATTCAGCTTTAAAAGTGTCAGCAGAGGTTACTTGGGAAAAACCGATGGAGGGATGGTGGAAATTAAATTTTGATGGTGTCTCTAAAGGGAACCCTGGACTGTTTGGGTCAGGTTTCAGCGTTCGTGATTGGAAAGGGAATGTGTTGGCCTTTGGGGAAAAGAATTTGGAGGTTGGGACAAACAATGTAGTTGAATCCTTAGCAGCATTAATGGCTATTAGATTTGGAAAGAAATTGGGGGCTTCAAAAATTCATCTAGAAGGTGACTCTCTCATAATCATTTAGGCAGTGATGAAGGGGAGCATTGATGGATAGCATTGATGCATGGCATCTCCTAAATATAATTGCTTAAATTGTGGAGGAATTAGCATCCTTTGATGAATTTCTTGTTGGTCTAAGGAGATCCAGGAATGTGGAAGCTGACACCCTTTCGAAATGGGCTCTAACCTTTGGAGAGGTCGGTGAGATGAGGACTGAAGATTTAAGGCAAGTTGATTTAGAGGAGTTGGTTCATTGAAAGGTGGTAAGTATGTAGCATTAAATGGGCAAGAATTAACGATAGATCAAAGTGGCTAAAGTGACCGAAAAAATGGTGTGGAGATGGGTGGCGGTGCTTTTAGTACAATCTACATTTATGGATGAATGTGTAGTGTTAATTTTGTTTAAAGTCTTTCTGCCCTCGTTTCTTGATGGTTAGTTTGAGATTTCGTGGAGAAAAAGGCTTTAAGAAGGTGCAACATTGGGTGGCAGAAACGTTGTAATAGAGATTTAATGGAGGAGAATTTTACACTTTGGACAAGGAGGCATTTATGCCCATTCTTTGGCGAAGTGACAAAAAGGAGATTGAAGGGTATGTTTTTGTATAAAGATGAGAGGTTGGTGAAACGTGTACAGTTGATTCTGGGCAAGGTGTTTGGGGATTTAAGACATAGGTACCAAACAAGCATGGATGTTTATTCCCTAATAATGGTGTGGGGTCTGGATTTGGGGGAGTTGGTGGAAATGGTGAAGGGGGTTATGGAAGAAATTGTGCATAAAGATTTTCTGGATGGAATGGACTCAATTCTAGAGTGGGCAATCTCGGGTGAAGGATTAGATGTTCTTGAAGGGATTGAAAATATAGAACATGAAGTGTTTGAGAAATGCATTTCGTTTGTGTGGTGGTCGGAAGGGAGATTCAAAGCTCATCACAGAGAGGAGGTCAGACACGGTTGGGATATGTTGAAGGTATTTATGCAATTGATGGAGGTGGAAGTGTTTCTTGCTTAGGCTAAGGTAGAAGCCGAACATATGGAAAGCAGAGAGCTTCATCCTCATAAGAGGAAGGTGACAAGAGTGCTAGAGGGTGGAGTGGATCTGGGTAGCTCGCTCTGAGTCAATTATTATTTCTCTTTATTTTGTAATGGTACTTCAACTATGTTATGTCTATCTCGTTTGAATTTTAGGGGTCTAGCCCTGCTTGGGATGTAGTGGTAAATAGTCTTTTAATGCAGGGTGGTTGGTTTCATTCTATGATGATGTTTTGAATGTAAGTTTGAGTTCTTTTTTGAGCTCGAATTAGATGAATAGAGGATTAGCGTAGGGTGGTATGCATGTTAATTACTTAATCCTGAAAAAACGGTTCTATTCGTAGGTGATTTTTTGGGTGGTATGTGTTTTTTCTTTAAAATAATGATGTACTCTAATTTTACTATTGAATAATATAAAATCTTATTATTGAGCAAAAAAAAACAAAGTGGTATAATTTAGTGCCAAAAAATCCCAAATTTAAAACATATGAATCAAATTTTGGGTACTACATCCTAAGGAACTATTTTAAACCATAAAGGAACTTATTTAACCTACAAACCATCTCCTTCTTACCCTTTATCAAAAAGTGCTCTAGCTATAACATATAGATCTCTTATACATATATCTTCCTCCAAGATTTCATGTAAGAAATATATCATAGCATATATTTCCTCAACCTTAAGTTTAAAATTATTGACAATAAATAAGATAAATCTAATGGATGTAAGCTTTATAATAGGAGAAACATCACACCGAATTCAATTATGTATATACTTGGGAATAACCCTCAGTAACAATCATTGTTTTGTGTTTCTTAATCTTTCCCTCATAACTAAACATCTTGAAAACCTACATGTTGAATGCACAAGACAAATGAGAGAGGGGGTGAATCAATTGTACCTTAGACCTTCAAAACCCTCATACACATTCAGATCCACATTTACTTAATTAACCCTTAATCTTTTATGATGATTTAGCATGAAAGGAAAATAACATAAATTGAAATAAATCAACACCATACATAAGAGAACACTAGATTTATGTGGAAAATAAAAGATGGGAAAAACCATGGTGAGGATTAGCTCACAATATAAAATAATATCAACATTGAATACAATAGGGCTCATTGTTAGGGGGCTCACTTCCCAAAGAGAAAGTCTTGATGCTAGAATATAAAGAAGATAGAGAAGAATGTTACACAAAGAAATCCATCTCAATGCAATTGATAAATCCACCACAATATCGTCAACACCTTCGCAGCATAATTGAAGAATTGTAGACGCCTTCTTATCACTACATCCAGCAATCTAACACATAAAATCTCACACTGCACTTTCCTAATTCACACTCTAACACTCTAAAATTCACATCATTCGGATCTTACTTTTCTATCTTTGCATCCCTAAACAACTCAACTCATATATATATCATCTTCAACCTTAAAACCCTTCTCCAAGATTGGTTATGCACATCAACCATGCAAATTCAAATTAGTTTGACACCAAAAAACTTCCATGGAAAATATAAGTGAAAGTAGACCACACCACTCCTTATTTGGAACCCAAAACTATAATACCATACTACAACACACTTCCATAAACAATAAGCATCCATCACAATTAGTGTAAACACCAAGGTCGATCATTACTTGTGTAAACACTAGTAGACTTTTAAGTACACATTTCCTTTGATTCAAAAAAATATCACATGAACACAATCTAGAATATTCTATAAACATCTTTAAATCCAACAAAATCCTTCACAAAAACTTTCACCTAAGGAATGTACACACCCAATACATTCAAACAACTCTACCATACACTGCAACTTAAGGAATTGACTTCTAAAGCACCAAACCTAAAACAACTTTGATTGAAGAAAGATAACAACATTGTCAACACCCCTTCAAATCCGCAAGACCTAAAACCAAACTACAGAGAAACACAAAGCAAAAATATTTCTCCCAAACACCTCTGCAATACATTGTTCATATATTGATCAGCACAACTTCTTTTGCACAATGATAAAAAAAAATATTTTAAAATTTATGCCTGAAAGGAAAAATCACATTGTAAATTACTACCACTAGTTAAGCTATATAGAAATATGTATAATCCACATAGAACCAAATTTCAAAATAAGTATTTAAAATAACCTACTTGAAAAATATCTGCTTCGTTAACTAAGACTTTGTGATAGGCTAAAATTCAATCAAAGTTACATAATAGGACCAAGGTTGATTAAATAATTATATACTTAATTAGGTAAATGGAAACCATCTATCATTGGTTGTAATTCTCCATAACTAATTGGTGAGCCCTTGAAACCAAACAAAACCATTAGTATGACTAAGTTGTGCGACTATATCTTGACCAAATATGTATCCAACACCTCTTGGGAAATACCTTATCCACAATGATCATTTGGATTCGACAAAAGAAGATCACACACGGGACCCCTATGTGATACCTAAAATTATACATAAGGTAAGCATAAGTTGTCTATATCAAATGAATAATGCTCAAAACATATAATTTATTCAATTGTACCAATTGAAAAAGGTGGGTTTTTAATTTTTATCTAAGCTCAAAAGAAAATTTTGAGAGGGAAAATATAAAAACCTATTTCAAGTTTAATATAAGAAAAATCAACCCATCCATGATATTTTTGTCATTGACCATCATAAAATCTAAAAACAAAGATCATATAAAATGGGAAGAGATCCGTATCATAGATTTTGCACATAAAATACACTAAATTTAAGATTCATAAAGTATTTTAGTGCTACATTCTATGTAATCTCTAATAAGCTAAAATAAGTTGTTTACACTTATATAATGGATATATCAAGTGATGTATAATTTTTCATGCAATAATTTTTTTAACTTCCATCCTAATCACTATAACTAAAATAATTTTAAGTAAAAAATATTTATAAAATAGGATGGAAAATTCTTCTAATAAAAATAGAACTAATAAAATAAACATGCATAAGATTAAATGTTAAGGTTGTGAACTAATTTTCAAATCTATGCACCACAACATATTATACTTATGTGTATAGATTCACTTCTTATATGTGATTCATAGATCATATGTTGTCAAGTGTGTCCAATGATGAGGAGGTAGACCTCCATGCAAGTAGAAGATCTACAATGACTAAAAAGAAAGGAAATACCATTTATGCAATCCTAGTAAGATCAATTTTGTTGTATTGCACATACTACCAATAAATTATTATATAATTTATTTTTTTATCTATTTTTAATAAGGTATCTTATTAGCAAGTAATCAAAGAGATCTATAAAATATTTCCACACATTTACATTTCCATATTTTTTTAGACATTTATCATAAAACCCACACCTAGAATTGCAAGAAACCAAAAGAATTATTAAAGAAAAATAGAAATATTAAGATAAATTGCATACACACAATTCACAAAAAATCCTACATAGAACTTTCTATAGTCTATTCAATCCCTAAATATTTAAATTTCCATAAGAAATGTAGTGCTAACATCTTCTCTTCATTGCCATTCTTGAAGACAACATTTGGATTACATACAATCCCATTCATTGTTATAAAAGTATAAAAACACAAGAGGGGAGTGTATGTTAGAGGCATTGTATATGAGGAGAAATGAAATATGAAGATTTAGAGGGAAAACCCTCAAAATATGGTTTAGGATAGGACTAACGACGTTGCTATTGAGTCCAACTTCCTTCATAGCTCTTAGATATTTGTTGAATCTTCTCATAATGGGGATGTACGTGAGAGTTTTAATTCTAATATAGGGAAATTAACACAATCTACTTCACTATACACCAATCTTGTTTCATTCCATTCTTAACCTCTCTCCCTTCCCTAACTTTCTAAGTGTAGTTACGATGATTTTAAAAAATTATGATATGACATTTACTTTCCTAATTGTCTTAGTTTTGGAAACCCAATATTAAAATCCTACCACAAAGATTAGTTATGCAACCTACAAACAAAAGCATGTGTGTAATAACAAAAACATGTGTACACCATGATTTCACGCAATATTAAAGCTTATATTAACATCACGATAAAATATTACACATACACAAAGCTTTTATTTCCTAGTAGACAAGGAGGCAATGTAAACTCACTCCCTACATCCTTTGCTCGCCTAGAACCTAAATGGACTCAATTCTATATATCAATTATGTACTCACATATGCATAGGAGGCTTGTTGTTATAGATATAAGTGTCTCCTATTTTATAATAAATCTCTTCTATAATTATCCTAAAAGTAATTTACTTCATTCACAAGAAAGTATGTGCATGTTTTTCTTAAACATAGAACATTGCATTGATTTATGTGCAAGCAACCTCTTTGCACTTGTATTTTTTAACTATATGTTAGGTTTTTAATATTCTATCTAATGTTATGACCCTAATATCATATATTCTCAAGAATATAATATGTATTCCTAAGTATAATGAGTTAAGCACTTGTGAAATGTTTAATCTTAATATTAGTTTTAGTTAATACCTTAAATACTCTTTATTAGGATGCAAGGGTATGTCCCTACATAGTTAAGCCTATAAATAAAAGGGAAATATTTCTCCCAAATCATCATATCATCAATTATTCAATTCATATCATATTTTTTTTAATTATTGGAGGTAACTCCCTCAAAGCAGTATGTTATGTTTCTGATTTTTTACAAATATTTCCAAAAAATATCAAAACAAGTGGTATTAGAACTACGATTTGGTCCAACATTTTGTTTCCATCATAACTTCCAAACCAGTGCAAATTCGGGTTTGATTTTTTTGGGGTTTTGAGGTATGTATTGGATAAGCTCTAAAAAAATCAGACTTTCAATGTAAGTTTTCTAATATTTATTGAGATGTTATTCTTTTTGATAAATTTGTTCTATAGGCCGAAATGTCTGATTTTTTTATTTTATTTTACATTTTTGGAAAGCTTATCAAAAATTAGGTAGGGTTTGTTCTTTTTAATTTACTATTAAAAATAAAATAAATTCTTTAATTTAGTGATCAAAGTTTAGTAAAAAAATCATTATTTTGCTCTATAGACTGTAATTTTTGGAATTTAAAAACAAAAATTATATTTTTGGAAAACTTATAAAAAATTAGGTAGGGTTAATTTTTTGTAATTTATTGTTAAGACATAAAATAAGCTCCTTAATTTAGTGGTCAAGTTTTAGTCAAACCATAAATTTCAAAACCTGTCTTAGCATATGTTCTAAAAAATTTATGGTTACAACTCGCACTAGATACTATCCTCCCTTAATTAATAAAGAGGAATCTATAGTTCAAAATAAAAATAAACTTGGATCCATGTCATCTTTAGAACCAGAGGATTTTTTTATGAATGTGGAAGTTGATGACCATTGTTATTGTCCACTGCCAAAAATTGAGAGAATAATTCCATTAGATTGCGAAAAAGTGGTACATTTCATTAAGAATGAAATATTTGACTCATTTACAACATCCTTAAATGAGGGATTATGTAGTTTTTGATAAATTAATACTATCAAAATTGAGGGGTCCAAAGAGCCACCAAGGTGGGTGCAACCCTAATAGATAAAATCAAGGAATAGGTCAATCTTTTCAAGGTTCAAAATTAAACCAACCCAAAATAGATATATGTAAGTTTGATGGTACAAATATAACTTCATGGATAAGTCCATGGAACAATATTTTAAACTCCATAATATAGTGGATGATTCAATGGTTGGCATAGCCTCGCTATATTTATATGAACCTTCAATGGTATCAATGTATGATGGGTCAAAAACAAGGTAAATTA
This sequence comes from Sequoiadendron giganteum, assembly GCA_007115665.2. Lineage (NCBI taxonomy): Eukaryota > Viridiplantae > Streptophyta > Pinopsida > Cupressales > Cupressaceae > Sequoiadendron > Sequoiadendron giganteum. Next base: position 284,286,988 of record CM021107.1, on the reverse strand, counting down.
CTTAGTTGGGGAGAATTTACCAATGACTTAGTAGTCCACTATGAGAAACCATGGAAGGGGAGCTATTTTACCCAACTTACAAATTTAAAATAAATAGGGTTTGTAGAAAAATACAATGTTGAACACATGAGATTGGAAATTCGAACTCAAGATGTGACACCTTATCAAAGGCTACAACTATACATCAATTGACTTAATGAAGAAAGTAAACATGTTCATTTATTGGAACCTTGTACAGTTAGAAAAGAAATGCAACAAGCATTACATATTGAGAAAAGAAACCTCGCTACAAAAAGATCAACACAAGGCCAAATAGTAGGCTAGAAAGATAAAAATGTCACTAATCCTACTAAAAATGGGGCTAACCTTTTTAGCCCAAAATAAATAACTAAGCTCTCTCTTCAACAAGAGGCACATAAAAGATAAAAAAGATTATGTTGTCATTGTGATAGAAAATGGTCTAGGGGCCATAAATGTGGTAATAATGAGAAGAGACTAATGATTATTGATAACAAGGTTGAAGAAGAGGAAGAATTATCTATAGAAGAACCAAATATGGAACTAAAGAGTGAAAATATAGAGGAAGAAGGTAGTGCTACTATCTCATTACATGCACTGAATGGAACAAGAATACCACAAACACATAAAGTTTTTGACTATATAAAAAGAGAAAGGTATCAATTTTGATTGATGTAGGTAGTACACATAACTTTCTTGATAGAAGATTAGCTCATGAGCTCAATTTTTTTTATCTAGTCTCTAACTTCCAAGTCATGATATTTGATAGAAATTGTTGAATGCATGAGGCAACTAAGATGGGGGTGAATTATTTGTACATTAAAACACCAAAGCCCTCATTCATTCAAATCTACATTAGACCATAAATCCTTAACAACCATTAAACCCTTACCATATATTAGATGAATGTAAACATGAAAAATAGTAAGGAAAACACATCCAAACTCATGAGAACACCAAGTTTACATGGAAAACCCAAGAAAGGAAAAACCACAATGAGGATTAGCTCACAATATAAAATAATTGCAACAACAATAAGCTCACTATTGGAGGGCTCACCACCCAAAAGAAAAAAAGGGATCACTTCCAAAATAAAAATAAGAAGAAATAATATTGTTACAATGAGAAATCCATCTCAAATCAATAGAAAAATCCACCACTGATTCACCAAAACATTTGCATTCTCTTTGTAGAATGTAGACACCTTCTGATTATTGCTTCCAATAGTCTTAGGCATTAAATCTCACACTGGATTTCACACTTCACATCTTTGCACCTCGCATCACACGCTTCACAACATAATTCTCCATCAACTCAACACTTATTTATACAATCTTAAACCTTGAAAACAATTCAAAGGTCGATTATGCACCTCAACCATGTAAATTCAATTAGGTCAACACCAAAACATTCCCATAGTGGAAAGGAATGAAGGAGGACCATAAGACACCTTAACTCGAACCCAAATACACTCATACATGCCATGCCACACTCCCACAAACACTGAAGAATATCCACAATTAGTGCAAACACCAAAGGTCAGTCGAACCTATGTTAACACCATTAAAAAATTAAGTACATGCTTCCTTTGATCCAAAGATGACTCACATACCACTCACAAAACTTTAACACAATATAGAATATTCCAATAACACTCTGAAATCCAAAAGCTCCTCTGCAACATCATACACTAGAAGAACATATTCATTAAGCACAACCAGTTGACCTTCTACACGCTACAACACCTAAATCCAACCTTGTGGAGAACCAAAACTTAAACAACTCAGACTAAAGATAGATGTGAAAAATATAAGCACACCTTCAAATCCACATGACCATAAACCATACTACGAAGAAATGCATAGCAAAACCATTTCTCCTAAACAACACTATTTTCACAATTCACACATTGGTGAACACAACTTTATCTACACAACTATCCAACACCATAAACTCTAGATATAAAACCTTTGAACACCTCTGATCAACATATCTAAACTGCATGGGCAGATCTTCAACCATGAAGAAATGTGGAGCAAAAACTAAACACCACTCTGTCACACTGAACACTCTTTCACCACATTGTTTTCTCTTTTCTTCATATTTTCTCAAAAGCACTTGGAATCCAAGCACCACAAACACATTATCATTACCTCCAGAACACTTCTATAGCATCTCAACCACACAAGATGTTGAAATTCACCAACACATGCTTATCAAAGCAACACTAGAGGTTGACATCAATGACACTACTAATGACAACATAATGCAGATAATCAAAGAATCATCACAAACTTCCAACACTCTCTTCATAGAGCTATTGGCATTAATGCAACAACAAATGACTGTTGATATCAATGAAAACAAAAAAGTTTCTCAAACTTCCAACAATATCCCCCTTTGTCATTGATGGTAACACATGGAAAAAACCATCAACAACAAAAATAGCAAAAAATACGATCACCAACTCATACACTACACATTAGTAAACACTGCTCCCCCTTTACTTCATAAGGTTTTTTAGTTAACTCTCTTTGAATCTCTCCCCCTTTGACAAGGCTTCAAAGGAAAGTACCAATACACAACACAATGACAAAACTTACTCCCCCTAACTACAAAAACCAACAAAGTTGCTACCTACTCCCCCTGAGAGGTAGCCATGAACATCAATCTAGAATAAGGAATAAATCTTGAGATCCATTGGACTAATTCATATCCTTATGCATCTAGTTGAAAGGAGGGGCAATAACCCTCAACTTCTCCCGAAGATACTCAAAAGTATCCTTAGGAAGAGCCTTCATGAAGATATCTGCAATGTCATCCCTAGTAGGCAAATACTCCAACTTCATCTCATTCTCTTCAACCTTCTCTCTCAAGAAGTGATACTAGATTGAAATATGTTTTTTCCTTGAGTGCATTACCAGATTATTTTAAATGTTAGTAGAACTTGTATTATCACATAGGATAGAAATAAGTTCATCATATACCACTATGGCATCCTTCAAGGTTTGCTACCAAATGTTGAAAACAAGGTGAAACTAAGTTGCAACAATAACCTATGTATGTGTATTCAAATCTGAAAATAAGATTAGAAAATCTGATTTAATGTATGTGATTGCACATTCATCACAATAGAAAAATCAATAAACAAATATGACACTAGATTTATGTGGAGAAACCATTTTGAGAAAAAACTCCACACGAGAAAAGAGGGCAAGTATATTATTTGTCTTCAAAAGAGAGATACACCACAATGCACTCCCTCCTTGTTCTCCTACAACCTAGATGCTTTCATACACTTGCAAATAACACAAGATGTAACTACAATCTCAAAGCTCCAACTTATAGAACTTGTAGGAGGCAAAATCACAAATGGTAAACCAAAACAATAGGTGCCAAAACCACTTGCAAAAGCCCACACCCCTTCCTTGGAAAACCAAGAGTCATGATAATAAATTAATTAATGTGCAAAAGGCTTCAACATGGGTGCCTAACCCATAGCCCCTTCAACTTTTGGCATTTAGGATGCTTCGGTGATTGTTTATCTTCCAGGTGACACACCAATGGACACTTGTTTCACTACAATCTTGGATCCCCACTCACGACTCTTCATGTTCCCAATGTGCATGCATAGGAGAGATTATTTTGTCCTCTAGTGATATGTAACCTCCACCAACATTAAATTCCCTCTTCAAAATACAATTACACTATGTCAAAATTAAATGCATTTCTCACATGTCCCTTGGGACACTTTCCAATAAATATGGAGACATAAAAATGACATAGGTTTTCAAGGTAAATGTCACCTAACCTAACACACTCTTTCAAGATCACCCCTATTACTAGTAAAAAATGTCATTGGCTATCTTGGAATTGCCCCTACCTATCCTAGAATTGCCCCTTTCATAAGAAAAATCGTCCGTATTAAAATAGGTGATTTTGGATAATTCATACGACCTATTTTAAATAACATGACCCCACGAGACTTCAAAGGCTTATGGAGTAATTTTTTGTGCACGCCTAAGTGAACTAGCATGTAGAATTGAACTTGGACTTGCACAACTAAATTGGTTGGAATCTTTTAACTAGATTTTGCTCAACTTGCCTCATTGCCCTTGTGTTTAAGGTGGGTTAGTATATATAGATAATGTTTGGGAATTTGCTAAGCAAGAATCATGTTTGCCTTAGTCTAGACCCTAGCTATACTAATTTAACAATGATAAATCAAGGTTGAAGACAACATGCAAGCATGTAGGGATGCTTATGCTGACATGAGCTTCGAGAATGTTATGGATTTATTAGTCTTTCCAAGGGGTGATGTGGGAGCATGCTAGCTTGGAGGAATATTAAGCCTCCACATCACCCCTTGACCTTTTGACTTGTCCCAACTCCTTTTCTCACACATGTGAGCATATCTCCCACATATCATCTTGCTCATACATGTGTCAGAGTGCCTAGCTTTTACACTTCATATGACAAGTGTCACATGAATACAATTATAATCTATGCCTCCATCTTCTTCAAATCCTAGCCCTCCACCAACTTTACATATTGACCCTCCGTTTTCCCCATAGAAAATCTGTAAATAAAAGACCTCTTTCTATTTTATCATCCACATTCATAGTATACTTATGCTCTCCATTTGACCACTTATTATAAAAATTGATGTATGGAATTGGTCTTTGCTTCATGATAAACACCCCCACACGTTTTAACACTTCAAAATGGTAAAATGAGATAATAACCTTTACGAAGGGGAATAGAGGTTTATTAACAGAACAAGACTAAGAATGGTCCCCATAGTTGATTAATGGTAGCACTGGCCCGTACTTCAAGCTAAATATACGTAGGTATGAACTTGCTCTATATTATAGGCCATGAATGAAACAGCTGTCTTTACGGAGAATTAATTGCCTGTAACTTTACCTCAACTGCCATACCCTGTCCGGCGAACAGGTTACAGACAACTGCTGGGCAGAAATTCAATCGTACGTCAGAACAATACAGGAGCCACTCATGACCACAAACTCAAATACGGTCACATGACAATCATATTTAGATTGTTGATCTTAATTTGATTCTGTTCAACGCAATTCTGTTCTGGGCTTAATCTAAATCCCCAATTGGCCCTACGAAAAGGTCAAATTATACAATGCTTACAGAAATGATGTAATTCGGCCTCGCTAGTGACCACATAAATGTACAGAATGTTTGCCATTTACATTTAATTGGGTGTTTAATCGCTTCAATGCATAATCAAGATTTTTCCTAATTTCCTGTGCGTCTTTAGATTTTTCCTGTTTTTCTTTATCAACTTTGGTAAAAAATTTGAATCAAACTTACGATAATACTCCGTAATCCATGATAGAAGCAACAAATATAACAATATAAAATTCTCTGTAAAGTCAAAAGCTCCGTAAAACTTTCCAAATTTAAAAAACTCCGTAATCCAAAAGCTGCGAAACGCATCATGTCGACTACAATAGACGATCATAGGCGTTCATATTTCATTAATAAAAATCGTATTCGGGATTACACTCCCAACTACAAAAATATCTGTTAAAGATCAAAAACAGAAAAATTTAAATACGGTACAATCAATTCGCCATGGCGAATTATGAATTTCAGAAAGTTTGCCATTTACAACAAAAGCAAACACCAATAATGGTTGTTTACATAGTTTCTCGAATAAATACTCCATAAAACAGCATATATCCAATCTTTCATCCACAAAATCTATTATCTGTGAGCAGTTACTAGGGTTTCAATAAATCGAAGGCCATCGAACCTCGGCGCGAATGCTTCCTCCGGGCTTTTGTTCTTCAAGTTTTCCGGGTTTTTCTCCTGCAAATCGAAATACGCCGTTATTTAAGCCCAAAACACCTACTTTTCTTTAACGCAAGAACTCGTTCATCAAAGTAGCACTAATAATTCTAGAATTTGAAAAAAACAAAAAAACAGGGGACGAACTTATAACTCACCGTAGGAGCAGAGGCCTTGACTTGAATGTCGTGATCAGTGAAAGACGTCAAAGCCGCGGCCGTGGCGGATGCAGCCGATGTGAAGAGCGCTCCAGGTCGCTTCATTTTCTTGGAAAACAAACAGAAAAAAATGGAAACAGATCTACCAAAAATTGAAGATCCTTCCTACAATTCCCCTATAAAAACCAGGAATCCCGATGCAGATTTGGTAATTTAAAGAATTCGAAACTAATTACAGCCAAATCCAGCAAAACAGAAAGCACAAAGCACAAAAGCGTGCTAAACAGGCGCCGCGGACACCAGATCTGACGATCCCTAATCTCTCTGAACTTGAAAAGCTCTTCTCCTCAAATTCCGCAAGCTCAGTAAAGTATACATGAAATTGCTGCAACCAATAAACTTTGAAGACGAAATGAAACCTCTGCGTTTTTTATAGGCATCCGGACACTGAAAAATCGGGTACTGGAAGACTTTGAATTTCCAGTTTTTTCTGGTCCCATAAAAAGCTTAGGGTGCTGGGATTGCCACGCCATCCCTGTGAAGCGTCATTATAAATAAAATATCTGGTTATATTTGTGAGGTGGATTTGTTCACTGGTAGATTTTCTGCCAAGGATACCGAATCAAATTTAACGGCACTATTTATTTCGTCAAAATAATTTAAGACCACTTCCATAATATGCCGAAACCCTCCATCACTTTCATAATAATAATTTATAAATAGTTAAGATGGGTGGGCCAAAAATGTATGGTTCACTTTTGCATGTTTTTTCATTTATATAATTTATTTAATAAATAAGGTTAGTCAAACCGAGGGAGCCTCCAGCCCGTGCATTTTGTCGGAACACTAGGTGAACCCCCTTTTCGCCATCATTCACACAACTTTTGTGTGTTTAGTCACTTCATAAGGATTAAATTTTGCAGTGGGTGGTGAATATACCCATTGTTTTGGGTCCCACTTGGAGTGTCTTTTATGTTTTATAAGTTTATAAAATGGTATATTCTTGCGGCCTGCTTGGCATTTAATTTTATTATTGTGTATTTTAAGATTATGATATTGTTATCACGATTCAACCGCGTAGTTTTTGAGTCAAATTCATTGATCCATGTTTCATGAGTAGTGGTTCACAAGAACCCATCTCTCATGATAATGAAAGGTCCACTTAGCACTCATTGCATCTAGGTGATGCTCACAGTGGTGAAGCACTGGACCTTCCCGGGAGGTCACCCATCCCAGTACTGCTCTAGCTTAAGTGTGCTTAACCACAGAGTTTTCCCCAAGGTTAAGCCCACTTATCTTGCAAACCCATGTATTTTGAGAAATAGTTTTAATTTTTAGATCTTTTGTTTATAGATTAAATTTGTTCGTGTGAAATTGGTTCAAGTTATTTTTGTTGTTTAAATTTAAGTTTTGAATTTTTGAAATTGAGAACTTAAATTTTAATCTTGTTGATCTTTTAAGTGGGCCGACCTAACACACATTTATATGTATTTGTGTGTGATGTTGTTGTATTTAAGGATATACAACAAGATTATTAATTAATAAATATTTACGGTTTCACAAAATGTAGAGAAACAATACCCTATAAATATATCTAGTCTAGATAAACCAATACAATTTAAACGTTAGATAAATTAATGAGTTGACTATGATTAACTAAACATGAAATAGAATGATTTGGATTTAAGACTTACCTCAAAATTGACAAAATGTTAACTTTGGATGTTGATAGTTTGTGACAAAGAGATAGAGTTGAATCTAGAATTGGATGTGAACTCAAAGGCTTGAGACGACTAAAACTTTAGAGTTGAAGACTTGGGACACAATTACACTACCATGAGCTAGTTCATATGGTGCAATTTTGTTCTAATGGCATAAGTTTGTCTAGAGTAGGGAAGGACATTCAATACCTATAGTAGGGATCCACCTAATGTGTATCTATGTAAGAAAAATAGGTGGTGTTAAGAAGCATCAATGAGACCTATTATAACAATGGAGAACAGTAATCAAACTCCTTGGTAACAATAAGGCCCAAAACTTGAGTCAACATTGATAAAAATAAAGAGTGAATATAGGAGTTGGACATTGATGTACATAGAGTAGTTGATAGTTATAACCTTATAAGTCTTAATAACATATATGTGAATTTTTATCCCCATTTGTTGATTAATACATTTGCTAGAATGACCTAAGGTGATGCTTTTAAATATAAGCCATATATACATAATTTGCACACTTTTTGACACACATGTTGATGGATAGCAACCACCTCTAGTTTTGTTGACCTTGGATGGTGGAAGCCAAAGATGATTCCAAGAGTACATGCTCACACATGTGTGAACAAGAACTGGGATAAGGTGGCATGCTCACACATGTGGGAGCATGGGAGGAGAGGGGACACATGCCAAATGATGACAAGTTTATATTTAAATCCATGTAGATGGATTTAATGGCTAAGATTAAATGCATAAGGATTGAGGATGTGTGGATATAAATATTAGAGGAAATGCTAATAGGGATTAATTAATTAATTAATTTGAAGGAATTGGGGGATAAAGCTAATTTATTTGAATTAATTAATTAGTCTTATGGAAGAATTCATTAATGATGAATGGTGAAGATAATTAATTAAATAATGACTTAGTTAATTAATCTATGGGAAAGCTAATGTGGTGAATTGGTGGTAAATTTTATATTTCTACAACCAATTTTACAATTATTTTAATGTTAAACTTTTATTATCCTTTTAAAATGGTCAACTTATTTCCTCATTCATTTATACCATACACAATTACATCATGAAATCAACAATATTGATTCAAATAATGAAATAACATTCTATAAATTAAGGTTACAACTCTACATATTACAATTTCATTAGTGTTAGGGTTCCCTCCTCTCATTATACAAAATTCATTTATCCACCTTAAACTAAGGTTCAAGGTAGAAGCTCACTATGTAATCCCTTTATTATGCATGAGTGAAGCATGAGACTAGGCCATCTCATCCATGTTGCCACTTGTTGCTCAAGCCCATGTGGCACCATTAATATTTACCACTGTTCCCTATATGAATGATGATTTTGATCACAATAGATCTCCCTCAAAATGATTTTTTTCTCATTTTGAACCATTTACAAACCTTGCCTCTTTGCACCACCCCATTGGTGAGTCAAACTGGTCAAATTGAACATGAATCAATGTCAACATATCCAACATGAGTCCACAAATAGTTGATAATAGATTCCATCATTGAGGGTGTGATTCGAGATAAGGCCCTTAAATTCCATCTCCCAAAATAATCTTGATATAATTTCATACTACAAGCAAATACAATATCATCTTATTTTTTGTACTTGGGGTTCCCTCATAACAAGATATCTATAAATGGGGGAAAATCAATTTGGGATAGACAAAAATGGGTTTTGAATCCATTCAATACCCAGGGAAGTGTTACATCTCAAAAATGCTTGACTCTCTCAAGCATGCACTTAAGAAAATATCTAGTATGGTATGCATGTGGTTTGTGGGAAAATATGCTACCTTCATATGTGGATGCTTAATTTTCATCAAGAAGGTGTCTCTCACTCCCTCTACCTAATATGGGTCAAGTTATAGTGTTTGGATCTAGCTTTCAAACAAATTTTGAAACTCATGCATAGACTAAAATATGTTATCTTATACAAACACAATTATGATAAGTTTTATAATCTAAAGATACAACCTAGGTCTTGTGTTGAGATTGACCTTACATTCATTCATTAATATATTATATCATCTTCAATGTTTTTTAAATACTTAAAGTATATAAAAAGGTTTAGAAATGTCTTTGAAACTTAGCAAAAATGACATAAAACTAAAGCAAGGAACTAGAAATTTTTAGGGCTCATCATCCCCCAACTTGGGTTCGAGCTTGTCCTCAAGTAGCTTAGGGTCTCTGATTATATTGCAATGCAACTTCCTTGTAGTCTACTATACTAGTGACCTCTTCACCATGCTTCAGGTAGAACCCTTTTTGCTCTATTATTTCCTCCCATATAGCTTGCTTTGTTGCCCCTATCTCCTCCCTTCTTCCTATCCAATGTGGAATTGGAAACAAGAGAAGAGGAGGATGGAAAGTTAAAGGGAATCAGGTGATATTATTTTCAAGGGAGGCGATGACATATTTGTGAGCTCTCTTAATCGTTGTCAAGTAGTTGAAGATTGAATAAGGTTCCTTATTTTTCAATTTCGGTGTTAATTCCCTTCATATGTCCTGAGAGAAGTTAAATCCTTCTCTCCCTATTTCACCTGCAAGCTCTTAGAACCTTCTATAGTCCTTCTCCCTACATTCCAGAATCTTTTTCTCTGCCCACCTTCTCTCTACCAGGTTAATCCATTCTTCTACCATCCCTTTAGGATCCTCTACTTTTGCTCTAATAAGAAGGGGAAATGACTTCTCCCTTTCACTATAGTCTCTATGTAGTTGTCCCCTTTGATTTTTATTCCTGATAAATGAGCCCATTGCCCTAATTTGAACATCTCCCACAAATATAAGTGGGTTCCAAGTAGAGTTATAAGGAATGGCCAAATTATGCAAGTAAAACTCACATAATTGGTCTTGCATGTTTGGGGTGGATTGTTGGTATGCTTCCATAAATAATGTAGGTGAGGATAGTGAAACTGGTAGATTGTTGATTAGTTGACTAAACTTAAAACTTAAAACTTAAAAATTTCTCCTACAAATATAGGGTGTAAGTTGTTAGAAATTAGGATCTTAGGATGCTAATCATTATAAACAAGATATAACATAAACAAAATGAGAATAATACAAGCATAGATTTTACACATTACACAAGATATACATGGGAAAACCCTTTCAGATAAAAACCTCATAAAGCATCATTTTATTAAAACACTTACAATAATAATCTATTATATAACATAGACTGAACCTGGGGAACACTTCTCCATAGTTCCACATGGCCAATAATACCTCATGTGAATAGCGATAGAATTCACTATCAATCTCCAAATTCCACATCTCTCAAATGAGAGAGAACCTCCTTAAATATAGGAGGAAGGGTGACATAATACTTGAAAGGGTATTATTCACACCTATTCAACAACCCCCATTCATAAATAATCAATAATCTAATTATTTAGACTATAATTATTTCAAATGGGATATGATTAATAAGCATATAATATATAAGGTTTTATAAACTTATATTAGAACACTATATAAATGTTATACAGGTATGACTCCTAGTAACATTATGTTCTAACACTCCCCCTCATTGTTAATAGGGAACAACACATATCAATTTCAATAAAAGAAAAAATGAAGTACCCCAGTAACGTAGGTCTTCTTTGACAATGATAAATAGGGACACAAATACATGTCAAAATGAAAGTCACGTATTCCAAACTACATGAAATTCATCTTTTCATAATTTATAATCTCAAAATTTTTTAAATGATGTTATATATGAGGTCTTATAAATATTTTTATTAGAGTCTGAACTTCTTCAAATCAGCCTCACCCCAAGCCTGAACCTCTTCAATTCTTTTATAAGTGGAAGATTTACAAAGAGAAGAACTTTAATATATGCCCGTAGGACTTATACATCTAGGATTTATCCATTAGGTGGTGGCATTGATATGCACACCCCCCCTCAATGGCATCACCTAAGGCCAAGCATTTTATTTGAATTTGGAGCATATAATGCCTATAGGTCTTATATTATGCCTATTTGGTCTTACATCTAGGATTTATCCATGAGGTGGTTTTATACACACTCCCCCTCAATGGCGTCACCTAAGGCCAATCACTACACAAATTTTTTTATAAGTGATGACTAATATTTCAATATTTTTCTTCTTGCTCATAGCACTCATTTGCTTGAATAGAAATGGAGAGAACTTTTATGATAAAATACTTTTTCTTGAATATAACTGGAGAGAACATTTTATGATTAAAATAATTTCACTTGGGTAGAACTTTTATGATGGAATATTTTCTCTTGAATAAAATTGGAGAGAACTTTAATGTTGAATACTTTTTCTTGAATATAACTGGAGAGAACTTTTTAAAATGGAATATTTTTGCTTGAGTGAGGTGCCCATGATTTTCAATGTTTTTTTCTCTCTTTGGAAATGAGGTTCTTTGGTAAGAGTAAAATAACTCCAGTTAGCATATAGAAAGCGGTACTTTTACAAGGATCCATTTAAAGCTCTTTCATAAATTTTCAAAGCCACATTGATTTTCTAGGAGCTACTTTTTTATTTTGGATTTTGGTTAAGAAACCATAGAAGATAAATTTCTTTAAAAATTATTACACCATCCATGTAAGAGCACCTACACCATTTATTTCGAAGACATATTCTAAAATAAAATCACCGGTATAATTATTAATAGAGTAATCAAATTGTTGAAACTCTTGGTGCAAGAATTTTTTAATATGCATTTTTCATTTTCTAGTAAGCATATAGTATTCCTCATAAATATAGATTATAGTCTAAAGATCATTAGCAAGGAGATCATAAGATATTTTCATGAACACAAGTATGAATAATTTGTCATTTTCCTTTCAAGAAAAAAATAGTCATGCTACTAATCATATAGTAATATCCAAAAAAAAAACAATGGGTGAGCTATCCTTTTCAGGCTTGCTCCCCTGACAGTTTATTAGGGCAATAGCCACCCATTATAAGTAGGTTATTTACACCTAATAATTTTAGAGGATGCATGAAGCTCAAAAATAATGTTAGATAAAGTAACATTCAATAGAAAAGAAAATATAATAACCAAAAGATGCTTTGAAAGTTTATGCAATTCCATATTTTTTATGGATTTGTAAGAGTTTATAACTTTTTATCCTTACCTTTTTGATTCACCTTGTCATCTTTATGTTTTAGTGAAAAAGAATGAATTTGACCATTTGAATATATAACAAGAATAGTGCCTTCCCTAGATGGATGTGAAGACTACTTATGTACTTTAAGTTCCAAAAAAAAAATCATTGATATATGTAAAATGTTGATACCTATTTATAGTTATAGTTATGAGGTCAAAAAAAGTTTACTCTTATAGACTTTACACTAATAAATTATATAAAATACATAATATCTTATAAAGACTATCATATGTTTTTTTGAAGCACCATATAACTTATTAATAAGAGTTGCTCCTCTTGGTGCGTGAATGATTCTATAAGATGATTAGAGCCTTGTTAATGGAATTGAGATCTTTCCTAGATATATGTGTAACCACCATAATGGAGCTTCTATTTTAACTAATATAGATTTTCAATGTATATGATATACATAAAAAGGAACTTACTATTTGAGATTTCTTTCATGCAACATTACAAATATTTGAGATATCTACAAGTCAAATGGTAACTAATTGTGCATAAAAAATAATAATAATTGGTCCTTGTAAGCTTATCTTTGACAAGGCTTGAATGGTTATCTTGAGAGAGCACCAAATCAACTAGATGACATTAACACATGTATTCATCATTGATAAAGTGATGACATTAAGGTTTAAGCATAAAAGGATGAAAATCTCATATTAAATATCTAGTCATGGTCAAGTTTCTATCTCCACTTGTAGTACAATCAAAATCTTGCTATATCTATATCATAGGCATATTGACGGATGATGAGTCATTTTCAAAAGCTCATTGGAACATTTAAACATTGTAAAAAAATGTATAGCCTTCTTTGTAAATAGATGAAATAAGCATTAGTTTGCAACAACATTCATTATTATGTAAATTATTATAAAGGAGTTGTAACATATATAAGAATATTATAATTTATTGGTTTCACTCAATGAAATTGATTGGGAGAGTAGGGAAGTGAATAAAAGACTTATTTGGATAAAGCAAAAATATTTTTTATAACAATTATGCAAGTAGAAAAGTTAGATAAATTTATCTTTCTAATAGCTCATTATTTTTTAATAGTAAAAAATTATATAATGTCATGATCAACATATTTTTTATTTATATAAAGATCATTATCACCATATAAATTATTGACGCATTGACCACAAACATCAACTTTTAAACTCTTCATAAAAATAATTGATAATTAATCAAATAACCCATCTATTTTTTTTAATTCTAAAATTATAAACTTGTATAATTAATATACTTTTAATAAAGATTTCTTAATGAAAATTATATTTTATGCACTCCTTATAAAATTTAAACAACTTCCCAAAAAAATAAAAAATACATAGTGAGTCAAGTAAGGAAAATACTCTAAATCATTGAATTTGCAAAGGTAGTCGACGCTTAGGTGGAGGGGCATAAAGGGGTTGTAACATATTTATATATGGGTCGACACTTGATTCCCCTATAGGGATGTGATAAGGATTTGAAGAATTAATAATATTTCATCAAGCGGACACGTGGGTAAAGCTGGACGAATTAAATGGTGGGGACCAAACAAGTCTTATCTCGCATGGCCACCTTTATTAGTGAAAATTGCTCGCATGGAGTCGTTTATTTGACGAAGACTATAAAATTTATTAGAGAAGATTATTCAGAAAGTTTCTTGTACAATCATTAAGTAAGGATTATGATTTATATGGCTTTAGGAAAATTTATCGTCAATAATTCATCATCGGAAAATTTTCCATCAACAATTTATCGTCAAACAATTCATCGTCATGACAAATTTATCCCGTGGAAAATTCATCACCAGCGCAATTCATCACTATGGATAATTTAACGCATATACAATTAGAAATTTTGATTTATGATATAAAAATGAAAATATTTCTATTAAATCAATTATGCAACAATATCAGCTATCTCTATTATTAATGCGGTGGGAATTATTATTTTGCAAAAAAATCTCAATGTTTTTGAATTATATATTAAAAAATGTTAATGCGATGGATTATCCGCGGCGGTGAATTGCTAGTGGTGAATTTTCCACGAGATGAATTTGTTTGGGGGTGAATTTTTCGGCAGCGATGAATTTTCCACGAAATGAATTTGTCATGGCGGTGAATTTTCCGACAGCAGTGAATTGCTAGTGGTGAATTTTCCACAAGATCAATTTGTCATGGCAGTGAATTTTCCGGTGACGGTGAATTGCTAGTGGTGAATTTTCCACAAGATGAATTTGTCATGGCGGTGAATTTTCTGATGGTGAATCGTTGGCGGTGAATTTGCCTGAAGTCGATTTATACATGCTAAAGGTCCTAATCATGATTTGTTACAAGGTTTTAAGAGAATTGTTGCCTAACAAGACATGACTATTCTAAAAAAAAGAAGTCCTTTAGCTTTTCTCTCAAGAATGTAATCTATCAAATAGAGCACTTCGATGGTAAAACATATATTTAAAGGTATTAATAAATATGCGATTAGTAATATCCATAATTGTAAATAATTTGATGTATAATGAATTATATATATATATAATTATGTTTATATGTATGATGTATTTCAAAAATAATATACAATAGTTGTATTCTAATTAAATTGATGATATAAATTATTAAAGTGATGATATAGATGTAAAGAAGTATAAGGAACCAAAAAAATGATCATTTCAATTGTAATTTAATATCACATATGATGAACCTATTTATTACTTTCTATTATGAACTTACAATTATCTATCTTGAATGTTGTTGTGAGTTAGTGATAGTTAAATACAAGAAAAATTGACAAATATTTAGCAAGAGAAATATTTATTTGAAGGAATTTCATGAGTATATTAGGAAGGAGGATTAGTATGACCTAACTTGCTCTAATAAATTGATTTTCAAATAATAGAAGACATACCAAATGCATTGCAAAAATGACCTTGCATAGATATTGATTGAACATAAAGAGATTTCCTATCAAGTTCTACATATCTTCTAGTCTAACCTATAAAAATGATTAGTACAACATAACATGCTTTGATATCATGTTAGAAATTAGGATCTTAGGATACTAATCATTATAAAAAAGATATAACATAAATAAAATGAGAATAATACAAGCATAGATTTTATACATTATACAAGATATACACGGGGAAAACCCTTTCGGGTAAAAAAATCTCGTAAAGCATCATTTTATTAAAACACTTACAATAATGGTTTATTATATAACATAGACCGAACATGGGGAACACTTCTCCATACTTCCACATGGCCACTAATACCTCATGTGCATAGTGATAGAATTCACTATCAATCTCCAAATTCCACATATCTCAAATGATAGAGAACCTCCTTAAATATAGGAGGAAGGGTGACATAATACTTGAAAGGGTATTAGTCACACCTATTCAACAACCCCCATTCACAAATAATCAATAATCTAATTATTTAGACTATAATTATTTCAAATAGAATATGCTTAATAAACATATGATATATGAGGTTTTATAACCTTATATTAGAACAATATATAAATGTTATAAGGGTATGGACCCTAGTAACATTATGTTCTTACATAAGCCCTAGCAAGTGGTCTGCATCTTAGGAGTTAAATTGTTTTATCAACCATCTCTTTTGCTTTTACTTTTAATTTCCTAATTTTTGCATCATTCCTTTTAGTTTCTCTGGTGTGGGTTGATATCAATTCCGATTTTCCTTGTCCCAGTTCTTTTGTAACTAAGAAAACTCCTCTATTTTATTCCACAACTCAATTCCAAGGGTGACCATAGTAGGGTTTGTAGGCATTCTTGGGGGTGCACTTTGGTTCACAAGTTGTGGAGCTCTCTTGTTGATCTAAAAATGGCCAATTGTGTCAATTTCTCTAAACCCGACCCTTGTTGCTCAAAAGCAGGTAGCCTTTTCTCTATTTCCCAAATCCTACTATCCAATCCATTTTCCCTTTGTTGATATCCCTTGAGTTGTTCTTTCAATTTTTTTGTCCTTTACAATGCTTCTTGCGATTCCTTTTTATCATCTTTCCCTACTAAAAACATTTCTTCCTCTTTTTCCAAGAATATCTCTTCATCAAACTTAGCAAGTGAAGAAAATCCCTCTTCAAAGGTTGGGCTCTTGTGTGGTTTACTCTTTTTCCTAGCCATAAACAAGTCATCAAAGTCAAATTCTGAGCTACTGCTTAGATACACATATTGCAATATTTTAGACTATCCTTAATCACTGGGTTCATTTTAATTTTGTGTCTATTTCACACTCTACTACAATGACCCTTTATTTCTGATGGAATTCCCCTTCTTTTTGAGACAATGTGACCATTTTTGGGTTGTACTAACCTTTTCTACCTCTTTTTGGGTGCAAAGGTGGAGGCCACACTTTTTCTTTTTTGTTGCTTAGGCTTAGAAGGGCTTCTAGTAGAGGCAAGGTTTTATGATTCCTCTTATACTACAAGTTACTCCCTAGAAGCTATAGGTTGTGTCTCTTGTACCTCTAGCTCTATGTGCTCACCAAATCATCAAGAAGGTGATGTAATGGGTGAAGAAGAGGGTGCATGTTCCTCTTTTGTGGCTATAGAAGGCTCATTCACCTCTTGTCCCCTATTTATTTCCTTTACCTCAGAACTCACAAGAGTATGATTGATGTTGTTTCAAGCTAAAAATTCTTCCTAAGACACATTGGGGAATTTAATTCTGAGACTCCTTTTGATCAACAATCATAGGTCTTCTACCACTCTCTCGGAGGTTCTCAAGGAAGATGTGGAGAAGGAAAAAGCGGGAGAGGGACCTAATTGGGTGGGTGATGATGTGATAAATCTTATCTTTGAGAAGTGGGATGGGATTACTATGTAATGTGTGATTCTATGTTTTGGGTTGTTGGTTCTTTAACTGTTGTCAATCTGTTGTTATTGGTTTTTTGATGTAACTATGGACTTCGTCTCTTTTTTGGCCCCTTGGGCTCAATGTGTAAAGGGTACTACACCCTGTAAATGCATCTTACCTTATCAAAAACAAGATGACTAAACAATAGTGTGACAAAGCAGATTGATTCCTTTTCCTTTTGTATTCAACATATATCCTCTTCAATAAATTATACAAAAAATTGGGAACTTTCACTAGCCCTTGATGACGTAGGTGACTCAAAAGTTTAAAATGCACTATGTATAAAAGGGACTACCTGCCATCACAAGTTTAGGATGGAGAATGGTGGCTTTGTGGTTGAACACCTAAATGTATTTAATGTGGTTGTTACCTAGTTGCACTCCATTGGAGTGAAGATGAAGAAGGAGGATTGTTGCATGATCGTGTTGTGTTTTTTCCTAATTCATGGGATCACTTGGTTATGGATATTGGGAGTACTACCTCTAAACTAAAATGGATGAGTTAGTTGCATTATTTCTTTTTGAAGAGATGCATATAAATAATTATGAATTTGATAAGGAGGCTCTAGTTTTCCATGCTATATAGAAATAGAAAGGAAAGAATAAGGACAAGAATCAAGAAAAAATTACATATAAATCCTATGGGATATATAAATCTCTTTGTAAATCCAAGTAAAAATGTTGGAACTACAAAAAAATAACCATTATCTAGAAAATATTGTGAGGAAAAGAAAAATAAAAAGGGAGATTTTGATGATGAGTCTATGAATTCCTCCCAGTATTATGGTTATGTTTTTATAACAACCTTGTCTACACATACATTAGAATGTACATGGCTAATTGAATTTGGTGCATCTTTTCACATGACCTCACATAGGGATTGGTTTACAACATACAAAGAATATAATAGTGAGAAAGTGTACCTTGGATATTATTATTTAAATATTTTTTATTATGTAAAATTAATTCAATTCATTGATAGATGAGTGAATGGGATGAATGATGTACTACACATTCCTAGTTTGGTATGTAACCTAAATTTTATAAGTAAATTAAATGATTTGGGTGTGCAAGATTTTTTATCAAGTAGAGGGTGAAAGATGGTAAAAGGTAATATGATGCTTGCTAAGGGTGTTCAAATAGGAACTCTATTTTAGTTGGGTGCATGCATAATACAATGCAATAGTTATATTCCTACAATGAAAAGATCTAGAAGTATTCACCGTCACCATTGGAAACAACAACAAATGGGAGTGTTGCATCCACTTCTAATGGTTGTGATTTATGAGTACCTAAGGGTCCTCATTCTTTGTAGAGTAAGCTTCCCATAGAGAAAAATATATTCTAGCACCAATTAATGGGTCACATTGGTGAGAATAGTCTAAGGACCTTGAAAAATAAAAAACTTGTTGAGGGGCTAAATGATTGTAACCTTGAGTTTGGTTTTTTTTTAATATGTTTATAGAAAAAACCATTTTTAATTTCATTAGAGTTCTCATAAATATTCTAGAGTGTTGTACTTGATACATTCTCATGTTTTTGGTTCTATCAATGTTCCTTTGATTTCAAAATCCATGATTTTAAAATATGTTTATTATATTTGATTCATTGGTGTTTACAATACAAGGACATCGACTTATTTCCTTAAGAGTGAGTCTAAAGTCTTTTGTTGGTTTCAATATTTTAAAGATCTTGTAGAGAATCATACTAGTAAAAATATTAATATTTTGAGGATTGATAATGGAAATGATAGTATATTTCAATAGGTTTTATAAAGATCGTAGAATAGAAAGATATAAGATAAATTCATACATACCTCAATAGATCAGAGTTGTAGAAACAAATGAATAGGATGTTGATGGAGAGGGATAAGAGTATGCTTAATGGGCCCAACTTGGAACATATTTTAGGAAAAAGGGATTTCTATAACTTATTACTTGGTAAACATGTTTTCCATATTATCTTTTATTTATAAGATAGGTCTATGGAGGTGTGGTTGGGAAAATCACTTCATTGAGACATCTTATATTTTTTGTTATAAGGCATATACTCACATGCCAAGCAAGAAGATTTCAAAGTTGGAGAACAATGTTATAAAATGTATCTTCACTAGTTGTGATATTGGTGTGCAAAGGCAAAAGATTTGGAGTCTTGTGGTGGAGATATTTTTGGATAGAAGTGGCATCTTTAGATAAGTTAAGCCTTCTTCCATTGTTTTATAACTAGAAAATAATGAAAAGAAATATGTGGTTCAACTAGCCTCAAATATTAAGAAAATTGAAATGGAATCTCATGAAAAGTTATATGAGGAAGAGCTTTCAAATAATTAAAATAGTTATAAAGAATAAATAGGACCTCCACCAAAATTATTGATGGGATACACTCAACAAATATAATAACTATATATGTATACTTCTTATAATTGGAGATTTTTCTTTTCCTACTAACATCGATTAGCCTATGATTGTAAAGGAGGCTATGGGTATGAATGATGTAGAGTCCTAGAAAGTGGTCATGAATGAGGAGATGAATAAATTAAATTAAATTACACATGGTACCTAGAACCTTTTCCTAATAGATATAAACTTATTGGATACAAAGGGGTGATAAAAAATAAAATAGGTTTAGATAATAAATTTTAGAAGAACAAGGTGAGATTGGTTGCAAAGGGATATTCATAGCTTGAGGGAATTGATAATGGTGAGATTTTTCCTCTAGTTGCTAAGCTAACATCCTTTTATTTTATATCATCTATTACAATAATATTTGATCTTGACCTTGAGAAAATGGATATGACGAATTTTTTGTATGGTCTTAAGTAATCTCCTAAGATGTAGTACCAAAATTTTGATACATTTGTGTTGGGATTGGGTTTTTTAGGTCTATATCAGATCATTACATCTATTATAACATGGATAGTGATAGATCCCTTAAATTATTGTACTAGGAAGAGTATGATATTGGTGATATGGTATTTTTTGATAATAGGAAGAGTATGATTTGTGAATTTAAGTGTTCATTTTAAAAATAGTTTGAAATGAAGAACTTAGGGGCAACTAGGTTCATCTTAGGAATCAAGATTGGAAGAGATAGAGTTAACACAAACTTTGGTTGGGCCAAAGTAAGTATGTGAACTTAATGTTGAAGATATTTATCATGTCAGCTAGCAAACCATTGTGTGTTCCTATTTTGATGGGAACTAAGTTATCAGTTGAGCAATTTTCTGCTTCTCCTACCAAGCTGGAAGATATGGCTAGAGTTCCTTATGATAGTGTAGTTGGGAGTTTAATGTATGTTATGGTTTACACAAAGACCAAAAATATCCCAAGTAGTGTAAGTCCTTAGCCATTTCATAGATAATCTTAGATGAATACATTAGGGTGTAGTAAAGAGGGATTTTTGCTCTTTATAGGGTGATTATGAGTACTCCATTTATTATCATGGTAATTTTGCAAGGGGATGGTACTCATTTAATATTCATGGATTTTTGGATTCATGTTGGTTTGGGGATGTTTATAGCAATAGTCCACCAATAGTATGTTTTCACTATTTTATGTGGTGCTAATAGCTAGATGAGTAAGAAATAGACTATGGTCACTTTTTCCATCGTAGAGGTAGAGTATGTGGAAGCTAATAATTCTTGTAAGGAAATTATTTGGATTAATAAATTATGTTTATTTGTGGGTTGAGTCCATGAGATATTACAATTCTATTTGACAATTAGAGTATCATATGCTTGACAAAGTACTCAAACTTTCAGACAAGGAAGACACATATTTATGCACATTATTTTTTTTGTGATAGGGTAGAAAATGGGATGATGATGCTAGACAAATTTGAAACTTGAAAAAATATTACAATTACTTTGATAAATCTATGAGCACAAAAAAATTAAGGTAGTGATATGAGTCTATGGCCTCTCAACTTGTAGCAATTAGTTAATGGTGTTGATACTCTCTTTTCTCTTGTCAGATATTTAAAAAGTGATATGATATTTTGAAAACCATTATCAACCTTTTTCCTAATGTTAATAATGTGAAAATTTACTTTTTAAACTATAAAATAGAAAAAACTCAATTTCTAGGCTATAAAGTTGGTTTTTGGAAAAAATAAAGATTGTAGGTTGTTTAGAATTGCTTCCAAGATGCTTGGTACATATATGTTTTTGAGCTCTAAAATCATATAAAAAGGACCCCCAATGGCCTCTGAGATCAAAAGTTATAGTCTTTGGAAGTTGGGCCTCATACATTGGTAATTTAAAAGCATTTGGACACATAAAATAGTTATAAGAGGGAGTTACACTTGTTGACCAAGTTATGATGCATATTATGGAACATCATAAGATATATTTGAATGGGGATAATTGAGCCAAATAGAATACCCATGTTAGAAAGTGGATAATTATGAACTTATTATTGAACGAGACAACTGAGAGGGGGGGTGAATCAGTTGTGACAAATTTTAACCTTTAAGAAACTTCCACTGAAAATTAGATCAATCACAAATCCTTCACTCTTCTTATATGATTAATCATTAAGTGCAAAGGTAGAAACTAAAAAACATCACATAAATAATAACACCAAATTTACGTGGAAAACCCAATAAGGGAAAAACCACGGTGAGGATCATCTCACAATATAGAGAATATCAAAACCGATTACAAAGGCTCACTGCCAGAGAAGGCTCATTGCAAAAACATGACTCACTGTCTGGATCAAGACTCATTGTCCAACAAGGGTTAACCACCCAAAGGGCTCACTATCATAGAATTACAAGTAAGATAGAAGAGATTTGTTACAGAGAGAAAAACAATCTCAATGTAGTAGATATTTCCACCACAATTTGCTTGAACACTTGTAAACATGCATGAATGATAGAGTACACCTTCAACTCATTGCTTTCAGAAACTCAACAATTAGATTTCGCATTGAGCTGCCCAAATTCGCATCACATACACACTGATTCACATCTATCTTTCTTGCATTCATATCTTTCACAAACAACTTGACTTGTATTATACCATCTCCAACTTTGAAACATATCCAAAGTCGGCCATACATCATTTGCATTTACAAATTCAAATTAGGTCGGCGCCAAAACATTCTACGATGGAGTTAGAATGAGGTTGACCCAAACATATGCTTCAACATGCCTCCATAAGCTTCAAAAGTAGTGTTAAACACAAGGTCGGCCAAACCAGTGTAAAACACATAAATCAATTAAGCACACACAACCTTAACACAATCCAATCTTTCCAGATAACAAATCTAACTTGAAAACATTCCCAATAGCTTATCCTAAAAACTGCAATTCATAAGAATCGAACAAGAAGAAGTCCAGAGCAACTACATTTCTCCCAAACCTCAGCCAGATACACTGAAAAATAAAGTTCATAACTGGTGAACATAACTCGCATTGTACAACAATCGAGAACCCAAAAATATGGATATAGCAACTTTCAACAACCATGATCAACATATCTAAACCACATGAACATATGAGAAAATCCTGGAGCAACCACTGAATACCTGCAACCTTCCTTCATTACATTTTTCTCAATATCCTCGACATATACAACCAATAACCATTAACCATGAAATCAATGACAACAACAACTAGTTGAGAACCAGTTAACTAGTTGACATCAATGACAACACCTTCATACTTGCAACAATCTGGCAACACATGATGTGAAAACCATCAAAGACAACACAATAGCTCTAAACACATTTCCTCATGATTTTACTTTATGTTTCTCCCCCTTAGTAGATAATATTTTTCACATGATACTATCTCTCTCTACATCTTTCTCTCCCCCATTGACATCAATAGCAAAGGAAAAAGATATTTTCATCGATTTCCCCTTTGACATGACCAATACCAGTACTAAATATTGCCAAACATAGAAGATACTACCTACTCCCCCTAAGAGGTAGCCACCAAAACATTGGTCTAGAAGAAAGATAGACCCATAGACCCACCAAACTAATGCATCTTCATATGCATCTAGTTCAAGAAAGGAGGGGAAATGACCCCTAACTTCTCTAAGAGATACTTGAAAGTATCTTTAGGAAGAGCCTTCAGAAGTATGTTAGCAACTTGATCCTTTGTAGGTACATACTCAAGATTTACTTCATTCTCCACAACCTTTTCTCTCAAAGAGTGATACCTGATAGATATATGCTTTATCCTCAAGTGCATCACTAGATTCTTTGAAATGTTAATTGCACTTGTATTATCACAAAAGATAAAAATAGGATCATCATACATTATTCTGATATCTTTCAATGTCTGTCTCATCCACAAAACTTGTGTACAACAATATGCTACGACAATATACTCAACTTCAGCAGCAGATAAGGAAATTGAATATTTCTTTTTACTTAACCAAGGCACCAATCTACAACCAAGAAATAATGCACCACCACTTGTACTTGTTATTCCATCTACACAACCTGCCCAATCTACATCAGTATAAGCACGTAGTGTAAAATCGATATCCTTAGGATACCACAAGCCATAATCTAGAGTTTCATTCAAATATTTGTATATTCTCTTAATAGCAACAACATGTATTTCTTTAGGATTTTCTTGAAATCTAGCCACAAGACAAACTGCATGCATGATATCTGGTCTAGTAGCAGTTAAATACAACAATCCTCCAATCATAGATCTGTATTTGCTCTTATCAACCTTAGGTGAATCATCATCTTTACACAATTTACAACCATTCACCATAGGAGTGCATACTGGTTTGGAACCATCCATCCCGAACTTCTTTAAAATTTCTCTTACACACTTCGACTGTGAAATAAAAATCCCTTTCTTTGTTTAATTAATTTATAGCCCAGGGAAGAAATTCATCTCACCAAACATAGAAATTTCAAATTCATTTTGCATCTCTTCAGAAAACATCTTGCACATAGTTTCATTTCCTCCAAAGATAATGTCATCAACATATACAACCACTATCAAGATCTTGTCATTTTCAGTTTTAAAATACAGATTACTATTTGTCGTACCCTTGTTGAATCAAATATCTATCTAGCCTTGCATACCAAGCTCTAGGGGCTTGCTTCAATCCATATAGAGCCTTCTTCAATCTGCAAACCATATCTAGTTGATCTAACAACTAAAATCTTTTTGGTTGTTCCATGTAGACCCCTTCCTCTAATTCACCATTCAAGAATGTAGACTTAACATCCATCTAATAGACCTTGAAATTTCTATGAGAAACAAATGCTAAAATTATTCTGATAGCTTCCATTCTTGCCACCGGAGAAAAAGCCACCTGAAAATATATACCTTCTACTTGTGAGTAACCCTTACACACAAGCCTTGCTTTATTTCTAAGTACTTCTCCATTCTCATTCAACTTGTTTATGAATACCCATTTTGATCCAATTATGTTTTTATCTATCGGTCTAGGGACCAATTCCCACATTTTATTCTTCTCAATTTGTATAAGTTCTTCTTTCATAGCTTTCATCCAATGCTCATCTTTACATGCTTCACTTATGGTTTTTGGTTCAATCTCAGAAAGTAAACACAGATTTATCTCACCAGTAGCAGCAATTCTGCTTCTTGTCAATACACCTTTCCTCTTGTCTCCAATGATTTGATCTTCTGAATGATTCTTTTGTACATATTTAGGTGTCTTAAGGGATACCACCAGAGCTTCTTCTTCTTCTTCATTTTGCTTCTCCTGTTCTTCCAAAACTTCTTCAACTCTTACACAATCAGGATCATTAGATACATATCCATCAACTTCAATTGAATTCTTCATTACTTCATCAACCTTGACATTTGTGTTTTCTACAATCTTCCTCAGTATTTTATTGAAACATCTATAAGCTTTTCTCTTAGTAGAATATCCAAGAAAAATACCTGCATCACTTCTAGCATGAAACTTCCCTAAATTTTCTTTATCCAGACTGATATAACATTTGCTTCCAAATACCTTGAAATACTTAATAGTAGGAATTCTTCCACACCATAGCTCATAGGGGGTCCTAGTACTATTAGCTCTTGCTCGAACTCAATTGAACACATAAACAATAGTGTGGATAGCTTCTATCCAATAAACTTCTGATAGACTAGCTTCAGTAATCATTGATCTAGAAGCTTCTTGAATTGTTATGTTCTTTCTTTCAACAAATCCATTCTGTTGAGGAGTTCTCGAAGCAGATAACTATCTTTTTATTCCATGAACATCACAAAACATATTAAACTCATGGGAGGTGAATTCACCACCTCTATCAGACCTTAAGAATTTTATTCTCAAATTTACTTCATTCTCAACCATAACTTTGAATGTCTTGAATCTATCTAATGCATAAAATTTCTCTCTAAGAAAAGTAACCCATGTAAACCTAGAGTAATCATCAATCAAAAGCATAAAATACCTTTCACCTTGTAGACTTCTCACTCTTGTAAGACCACAAAGATCTATATGAATCAAATCCATTAGTTGGTAGTAGATTGTTCCTTTGATTTGAAGTTGTTTCTTGCTTGCTTTCCAAACTAAAAATTCTTGCAAATAGCATTAACAAGCTTTGTAATCCTCGGTAAATCTCTCATGGCTTGCACTGCATTGATCCTTGCCAAGTTATCTAAATTCATATGACACATTCTCTGGTGCTATAACCAACTTTCATTAATTTGAGTCATAAAGCAATGTCCATCAATAACTTAAGTTGATATATATTTCATTCAGACTTCTTTCCTGCAACAATCATTGTTCCAGATCATTTCCTGATTTCACATCTCTCATCCTCAAATACAAGATTATATCTTTTACTACACATTTGTCCAACACTCAAGAGATTATGCCTTAAACCCTTAACATAGTAGACATCATCAGAATTATGTTTTCCATCAAAACTTACTGAACCTATCCCACAAATCTTAGCACCAGTATCATCTCCAAACATAACTAAGCCTCCATCATATTTTTCAAGTTTAACAAACTTACTCTTATTACCAGTCATGTGATGTGAACAACCACTGTCAACAACCCAATAGTTATTTTATTGTTTAACATGTAGGGAATAGATTACAATATCTTCAACTTTCTCTAGAGGACATTCCTTCACCCATCTTTCAGATTTAGCAGAAGTAGGTTCATCTTTTATAGCTAAGAAAAAGCATTCATTGTCATCAAAATCTCTATAATCAGATTCTTCATCATAAATACTAGCATCCTCATTCACATAATATGCTCTCATGATCTTCTTACCTTTGTTTGTTCTTCTTAGCTCTTTCCAGACATCTCGAAGCATAATGACCTATTCCTCCACAACTAAAGCATTAAAGGGTAACTTACCTTCATACTTTCTAGAGCCTTTCTTCATCCTTATCACAAAGCTAGCTTCTACTTCATCAAGGTTCTATTCATCCGAATCTTCAGGGAGAGTTCTAAGAATCTTCTTCACAATCCTAGATTCATCTACTGTAGCACCAAGTCCTCGCATTCCACCTACCAGCTCATCCACTCTTTATACATAGGATTTAATGTTCTCATCTTCAGACATATGCAAGACCTCAAATTGTGCCTCCAAATTCTACAACTTTGCTTGTTTGACCTTTTCATCCCCTTCGTGCATATTTTCTAAATCATCCTAGACTTCTTTAGCAATCTTCATATTTTGAACTTTAATCAGCTCATAATGTGAAAGACTATACTTCAGAATGAACTTCACCTTATTATTGCTTCATGCGCCTTGATTTCATTAGCTGTACTCAGACCATTAGCAAGAGGAGTGTAAGCAGTCTTATAAGCTTTTTCAACATCATATCCACAATACTCCATATATCCTTCCATCTGTATTTTCCAAATAGCATAATTAGTTCCATCAAACCTAGGATACTCAAAAGTGATCTTGCCTATCATCTCAGACCTTCCTTAAGTGGTTAAGCTCCTCTCCAAGGAACCAAGCTCTGATACTAATTGTTGAACAAGACAATTGAGAGGGGGGATGAATTAGTTGTGAAAAATTTTAACCTTTAAGAAACTTCCACTGAAAATTAGATCAATCACAAATCCTTTACTTTGCTTATATGACTAACCATTAAGTACAAAGATAAAAACTGAAAAACATCACACATACACAATAACTCCAGATTTATGTGGAAAACCCAATAAGGGAAAAACCACATTGAGGATTAGCTCACAATATAGAGAATATCAAAACCGATTACAAAGGCTCATTTCCAGAGAAGGCTCACTGCCAAAACAAGGCTCATTGTCCAGATCAGGACTCACTATCCAACAAGGTTTAACCACAAGGAGGGCTCACTGCCACTGAACTACAAAGAAGATAGAAGATATTTGTTACAAAGAGATAAACAATCTCAATGCAACAAATATTTCCACCACAATTCGCTCAAACACTTATAGACATGCATGAATGATAGAGCACACCTTTAGCTCACTGCTTCTGAAAACTCAACAATTAGATTTTGCACTGATCTTCCCAAACTCGCATCACATACACACTATTTCACATCTATCTCGCATCTATCTTTCTTGCATTCATATCTTTCACAAACAACTTGACTTGTATTTATACCATCTTCAACTTTGAAACATATTCAAAGTCAACCATACACCATTTGCATTTACAAATTAAAATTAGGTTGGTGCCAAAACATTCTACAATGGAATTAGAATGAGGGTGACCCAAACACACACTTCAACATGCCTCCATAAGCTTCAAAAGTAGTGTTAAACACAAGGTCGACCAAACCAGTGTAAAAGACATAAATCAATTAAGCACACACAAAATTAACATGATCCAGTCTTTTCAGATAACAAAATTAACTTGAAAACACTCCCCAACTTATCCTGAAAACCACAAGTCATAAGACTCGAACACAAAGAAATCCAGAGCAACTACATTTCTCATGAACCTCAACCAGATACATTGAAAAACATAGTTTACAACTTGTGAATATAACTCACACTGTACAACGATCCAGAACCTCAAAATATGGAATAACAACTTTCAACAACCATGATCAACATATCTAAACAACACGAACATAGGAGCAAAACCCGAAGAAACCACTAAATACCTGCAACCTTCCTTATAATTTTCTCAATATCCTCGACATATACAACCAATAAACATTATCCATGACATCAATGACAACAACAACTAGTTGAGAACTAGTTGACATCAATGACAACACCTTCATACTTTCTTCATACTTGCAACACTTATACCATGCGGAATGAATATGCTAGTTTTAGCTTGTGTACTCATCTTGGGAATTAGGTATTCTATTACTAACTAGGTATTTGAGTACCATATTTAGGTATTTTTAGTAGATGGTTTTATGATTTTCATTTGATGGTTTCATTTATTCTCTTCTATTCATTGGGTTCTTGAGATGGAAGTTTTAAAAGCTGATTTTTTGGAATTGTTATATTGATAGAATCACTCTGTAGTTGTATGTTGGTGGTAATTTATAAGGGCATGTCCTTGAGATTGTATAGTAAGATTTTTTGTTGATAACATAAAATTGATTTATAGTTTGGAGCTTGTTGTTTTTCTACCAAAATGGTTTTATCCATGTACACTTATGTTGTGGTATAATTTTGTTTATACTTTATATGTCTTTCTCCTTTCTATAGTTTTAAAGATCTAAAATTTTCACAATAATCTCATCTAAAATTTGTTTAGGAAGATTTGTTATGCATGCCTTTCTTCCTCTCGATTTGGTCTACCTCACATATTGAGTACCATCACACTCTTTGAACCAAACTTTAGGATATATATGGAGATCATAATGATTCTCCATTCTTAGCTGACTACCTTATGCCTTGACAATTTTAAAGATCCATAATATGATTGTGACATAGATGAGGGGTGAACATCATGATAATGTAGAGAATTCACCAAATGCTCCTTCTCATCCTATATGGAATCCCATTGGTTTTTTGGCTTCATTTACTCATTGCAAATTTAGAAACTTTGTGTCATTTATCTGAGTCACCATTTTAAGGTTAAAAACTCTTCACTTCCAACACTTAAATATTTGACAATTGTTCATTGTCAAGAATCTAGCGTGGAAACATCATGGGGTAAGAAATGTACTCGCATGACATGCATTGATATTTAATAATCATCTCTTTCTTTGATATAATTTTGCATTACTTAAATGAGATATCAAAATGATAATGAAAAATAATCATCCTTGTTTTGAAAGGGTAGTTCATTGGGATAAGTACTTGAAATATCTATCTAGTTTGTTTGTTGAGTTTGATCTTATAGATTTAGGGAACACCATTGAGATAATTTATCTCTTCTTCAATGAAATGTCTCATAGAGTTTCATACCCTTCTTTGGATTCCATAAGGGTTCATTTAAACCCTCATATTATTTATCCACCTCTATATGCTTCTATTGCGGCATATTTTATAACTATTAATTAGTCTATTGATTCAGCTTAGTAAACATTCATGTTGAAACCTTCTATAGGAGTATTATGTTCTCATTGTTTCAAATCTCTTACTTGGATTGGGAGCATATCTATCTTAAGCCTTTACATGGTACTTGATTTCTCTTATAAAAATTTATGACAATTTAGTACTAATTTAGTAAAGTTTGAGTAGCTTTTGGAGATAGTCATAACCATCAATGTTATCTCATATTCTATAGTCATATCAATAATGTTTCAAGATGTCAATATCTTTAGCTAGGCTTGGGATTCATGATCAAATTGTGGCACCCTAAATACTACTTACAAGAAGGGATTCTATAATAGATAGGGATAATTTGTGTGCCAAAATAAAGAAGATTGTTATTCATGATGGAGGCACATACATACCACATTGCAAGACCTTTTACTATGACCAAGGTAGTTTTGAGTCTCTAATAATATGTTCATCAACCCTAGGTTTGAGTAGTTATGCTAAATTTATAAGTTTTGATTAAGATAAATCGGGAAGGGCCTGAACCTATTACATAAAATCCATTAAGGTAGAGAAAATGTGTCTCACAAGTGGTGAGACAATAAGAAAGCTAAAGAAAAGAGACAAAAAGCCAAAAACTAATAGCCAACAGAAAAAGAAACAAGACCAGTCGAGAACCAACAACTAGATAGGACCAATTACCATTCTCCAAGAAGGTGGAGGCCTTTTTTTTCTTGCCACTCCTTGGTGAGAAATTGAAATTTTCATCAAAAGGGAAGGCTTTTCAAATTCTTATTTTCTGTGTTGTCCTTGGAAGCAAGCGATGCAATCTCCACAGTCTTACCTTTTAGATATAGGAACTAGTCTATAATTTGTTCCTCATTCCATCTCATCAACATAATAAAATAAAAAATATTATATGCATTTTCAATTGTGTTGCTATTTCTAGCTTCCATGTATGTGAGTGTAGAAAAATGATACGGGTTAGTATATCTATTCCTTGAATACTCTATCATGTTAGATCTTTTCGGTTATATAAATATGTAACATTGCATATTTAAACCGACACATAGATACATCATGAAAACTTTTATAGGAATATAATATGCAGTAGGTATGATTTATGGTAAGCACCTTTGATCTTGTAGAACCAGAAGCAAAGGAGGTCCTACCCACCTCAATAATTGGCCTTTATTTTTCCAGCCTAAATATAGGTTTTATGGTATTCTTCCCAGGTTTGACACCCCTAGCACTTGGTAGATTATCTCCCAAGTGTTGGAATGATGGATGCACAGGTGTCCTTGATGAAGTTACAGTCTTCAATGGAGGACCTTTTCCAGGAAGAAATATTCAACCACACAGAAAGTATGATAATGGCATTCAAATAGAGATTCTATTATGATCTAGATAGATATTTTACAAAGAGTACATATGCCTGATTATATAGGCAAGTGCTAAACCTAGAATGCAAAGGATGTTGCCAAGTGTGCAAATCACACTTCATGTGACAACAAGAAACCCTAACCAACTACCTAGGGAATGATAACAAGATGGAGATAAGTTCTAGAAAAGACAACTCATCTTCTAGAAGGGAATCTTATCTCAACAACATTATTAAATGATTAAATGCAACCTAGGAATAATATGATTAATTAAGACCTAAGTTAACTTATGCTAGTGTAATAATTAATTAATTACACTAACACCCCCCCATAAGTGCAACTTAGGGAGGAAATGAAAAATGCAATGATTATGCATGATGAGGATGGGTCTTGGCTGATGGCCATTTTAGGTACCCATGTACAAAAGATGAAAATGCAACTATCTCCCACAAACGGAGAAAAGGGGAAAACCCAGTGGGAAGAAAACCCCTCTCCGAAAAAAGAGATGAAATGCAGAAAGGTGATGATTGGAGGACTCAAAATTATCCCCCCAAGGACAACAATCATCACATGGATATAATATAATCAAAAGCCCCCCCCCATAGGAGGGAAATAGAGAGACAATATAGCCCCCCCAGAAAATGTGATCACCTGCAAAAAAGGTAAGTGTATGTAGACAAAACATGATCCAACATCGACAAACAACTTGTCTCCCTTTCAGAAGAAACAAAACTAGGTGCAAGTGCAAAGATGCTTCCCATTCCAGATAGGAATTGAAAGAAGGAAGGATAATTATGGATGTTGATGGTGTCTCTAAAAGCTGCTCATGTGTCTCCTTTCCTGATGAAGATGAATATGCCACAATCAAGTCAGGTACATGCTGAATCAATGAAGAAAGTGACAAATCAGGATGATGCAGAAACTGATGTTGAACAAGATCTAAAGACTGCGATGGTTTGACAACAGGAGTGCAATGGTTGTCATCAAACAGGAGAGATATCCCCTCAAATATGTCCTCCAAATATGAAATGTGAGACTCCACAAACAAGGATGCAATGTTTGATAGATAGGAATCCCAATCAGGAAGACAGTGTGATACTGATTGTAATGAATCACTAGACGTGCTCAATGAATCACTACCATGAGAATGTTCCTATTGAATAGGAATGATAGGAGCCTCAATCAATGACTCTGCACATGGAATCACTGAAGGTGAAGGTAGATCAACTATCTCTGATGGAGAAGCAGGAGCATCGGAAGAACCCTCTTCATCTCATCCTCATCTGAAGATTCAAAGTATTCCAAATATTCAAACTCCTGCATAGTATCTACATCATAGGGTATCCTATCTGAAAGATGAAGAGGCACAAGACAATCTGAAATAGGATCATCTGGGAATGGCTGAATGTCATGATCTCCATGTATCTCCCAAATTTTAGTCCAAAGAGTGAGAGGGCAATCACAATGATCAACACTTTTCAAGGTGGAAACATCAATATGCATTGCAATGACTGCTAAGACATGATCCCTTTTGCAATTCCAAGCAAATTTCTTATTGTCAGTACCAGGAGGGGGAACAAGATTATACAAATGCGGAAACAAATGAAGCCATCGAAGATGTGTGATGATACCATTTCTCCATTGTTTGTAGTTTCCCCATTTCAACATGATCAAAGCAAGATGAAATGAAAACCCCATAATAAACTATGAATGATCTCCAAGATTACAAAGACAATGACAGTGATATGCAATTGAAGTGATGTCACCCAAAACAAAATCCTTTTCCCAAGCTTCAGGATATCCAAGTTATTGAAAAAATGCACCAAATCGAACAAAACCAATGCAAGATTACCTGGAGCTGAAACTGATCAAAGTGAATGGACGGATGAAAAGAGCTCTGAATTACCTTCCTGATGCCACTGGGATTACTGAATTTTGATCAACGGTTGCAAAGATATGAGCTTTTATGTCCAAACTAGGGTTTTGACTTCAGTTGACTATAGAATATTCTGACAAAGAAATTTTGCAAAACAGATTGCACCACTGGAAAGTAGACCAAATCCTCTTTCCGATGATATCTTGTTTGTCGAATTTCAACACCGTGGCACGAAGATATGGCGATTTGAAAAAATCTGCCCTATTAGGGCCTGCAGTCTAAATAGGCACAAAAATTAAGCACCTGGGGGCAAAAAAATGGAGCCCTTGGTTGTTGATGGGACCGCGGGCTTAAAACCTGTAAAAAAAGGGCGCCCCCAGATCAAGCGGCGTCGAAGCGACTGGGGGGCAGCGAACTGTCAGTCCTGGGTGGCGTCGCTCGGATAGAGCGGAGCCCACAGTCTCTGATGGAACCGGTGGCGGGGGCTAATGGTGATGCCGATGGCCGGAGCTTGGATGCCGGCGGTGAAGAACGGTGGTCGACCGACGGGAGAGGAGATGATGGGCCCAGTGGCCATAGCACAGACGATGGCAGCCGGAAAGGAATTCGGCGTAAGAATGTGGAGCCAGGTGATGTGACTGGCGGACGTGATGGCGGGAAAGACAGATGTGACCCAGGATCAGGCTACAGACTCCTGCCAATGAATGCGCCCGAAAAAGGTTTTCTGCAGACTTTTGAAATAAAAAATTTGAATATTGCCAATTTGGCAATTCAAATTTTAATAAATCCGATAATATAATATATGTAGAATATCAAGGCCAATGCCGACCGAAAAAAAAACAAACCCCAACTATATGAGTCAAAAAAATATTTGATGCTGATTGGTAAATAAAATACCAGGCCGCGCGTAGATTAATTTTTGCAAGAACTATAGAAAAATTTGTTCGTTTATGAAAATAAAAATTGCCCAATGACTTAAAAAATTGTTGCCATGATGGAGGAATGAAAGGGGAAATTTTCTTTCTGCAAAAACTGTACGGATTGTACAAAATGCAAAAAGCCCTAGATACCTCAAATGGCTCCCGGTGTGAATATGTCCAAATCGAACGAATGGGCAAGCGATCCTAGGTTTTGAGGCCTTCTAAGCGCAATGGAGAGGTCGGATAGAGCCCGATCTGCACCAAAAAACAACTTGGTCCTCGGGTAGAACCAACTAGCCTGCAAAAAAAACCCTCAAGCCTACAAAGAATCTCACTAGCCAAACTTTCTTGATCCTGGGATGAACCTTCATTGGAATAGCTCTGATACCATGTTGGAATGATGGATGCACAGGTGTCCTTGATGAAGCGACAATCTTCAATGGAGGACCTTTTCCAGGAAGAAATATTCAACCACACAGAAAGTATGATAATGGCATTCAAATAGAGATTCTATTATGATCTAGATAGATATTTTACAAAGAGTGCATATGCCTGATTATATAGGCAAGTGCTAAACCTAGAATGCAAAGGATGTTGCCAAGTGTGCAAATCACACTTCATGTGACAACAAGAAACCCTAACCAACTACCTAGGGAATGATAACAAGATGGAGATAAGTTCTAGAAAAGACAACTCATCTTCTAGAAGGGAATCTTACCTCAACAAGATTATTTAATGATTAAATGCAACCTAGGACTAATATGATTAATTAAGACCTAAGTTAACTTATGCTAGTGTAATAATTAATTAATTACACTAACACCCCCCCATAAGTGCAACTTAGGGAGGAAATGAAAAATGCAATGATTATGCATGATGAGGATGGGTCCCGGCTGATGGCCATTTTAGGCACCCATGTACAAAAGATGAAAATGCAACTATCTCCCACAAACGGAGAAAAGGGGAAAAAACCCAGTGGGAAGAAAACCCCTCTCCGAAAAAGGAGATGAAATACAGAAAGGTGATGATTGGAGGACTCAAAATTATCCCCCCAAGGACAACAATCATCACATGGATACAATATAATCAAAAGACCCCCCCATAGGAGGAAAATAGAGAGACAATATAGCCCCCCCAGAAAATGTGATCACCTGCAAAAAAGGTAAGTGTATGTAGACAAAACATGATCCAATGTCGACAAACAACTTGTCTCCCTTTCGGAAGAAACAAAACCAGGTGCAAGTGCAAAGATGCTTCCCATTCCAGATAGGAATTGAAAGAAGGAAGGATAATTATGGATGTTGATGATGTCTCTAAAAGCTGCTCATGTGTCTCCTTTCCTGATGAAGATGAATATGCCACAATCAAGTCAGGTACATGCTGAATCAATGAAGAAAGTGATAAATCAGGATGATGCAGAAACTGATGTTGAACAAGATCCAAAGACTACGATGGTTTGACAACAGGAGTGCAATGGTTGTCATCAAACAGGAGAGATATCCCCTCAAATATGTCCTCCAAATATGAAATGTGAGACTCCACAAACAAGGATGCAATGTTTGATAGATAGGAATCCCAATCAGGAAGACAGTGTGATACTGATTGTAATGAATCACTAGACGTGCTCAATGAATCACTACCATGAGAATGTTCCTGTTGAATAGGAATGATAGGAGCCTCAATCAATGACTCTGCACATGGAATCACTGAAGGTGAAGGTAGATCAACTGTCTCTGATGGAGAAGCAGGAGCATCGGAAGAACCCTCTTCATCTCATCCTCATCTGAAGATTCAAAGTATTCCAAATATTCAAACTCCCGCATAGTATCTGCATCATAGGGTATCTTGTCTAAAAGATGAAGAGGCACAAGACAATCTGAAATAGGATCATATGGGAATGGCTAAATGTCATGATATCCATGTATCTCCCAAATTTTAGTCCAAAGAGTGAGAGGGCAATCACAATGATCAACACTTTTCAAGGTGGAAACATCAATATGCATTGCAATGACTCCTAAGACATGATCCCTTTTGCAATTCCAAGCAAATTTCTTACTGTCAGTACCAAGAGGGGGAACAAGATTATACAAATGTGGCAACAAATGAAGCCATCGAAGATGTGTGATGATACCATTTCTCCATTGTTTGTAGTTTCCCCATTTCAACATGATCAAAGCAGGATGAAATGAAAAACCCATAATAAACTATGAATGATCACCAAGATTACAAAGACAATGACAGTGATATGCAATTGAAGTGATGTCACCCAAAACAAAAATCCTTTTCCCAAGCTTCTGGATATCCAAGTTATTGAAAAAATGCACCAAATTGAACAAAACCAATGCAAGATTACCTGGAGCTGAAACTGATCAAAGTGAATGGATGGATGAAAAGAGCTCTGAATTACCTTCTTGATGCCGCTGGGATTACTGAATTTCGATCAACGGTTGCAAAGATATGAGATTTTATGTCCAAACTAGGGTTTTGAATTCAGTTGACTGTAGAATATTCTGACAGAGAAATTTGGCAAAATAGATTGGACCATTGGAAAGTAGACCAAATCCTCTTTTCGATGATATCTCGTTTGTCGAATTTTGACATCGTGGCGTGAAGATATGGCGATTTGAAAAAATATGCCCTATTAGGGCCTGCAGTCTAAATAGGCACACAAATTAAGCACCTGGGGGCAAAAAAACGGAGCCCTTGGTTGTTGATGGGACAGCGGGCTTAAGACTTGCAAAAAAAAGGCACCCCCAGATTGAGCGACATCGAAGTGGCTGGGGGGCGACGAAATGTTGGTCCTGGGTGGCGTCGCTCGGATAGAGCGGAGCCCACGGTCTCTGATGGAACTGGTGGTGAGGGCTGATGGTGATGCCGATGGCCGGAGCTTGGATGTTGGCAGTGAAGAATGGTGGTCGACCGTCGGGAGAGGAGATGATGGGCCTGGTGGCCGGAGCGCAGACGATGGCAACCGAAAAGGAATTCGGCGTAAGAATGTGGAGCTGGGTGATGTGATCGACGGACGTGATGGCGGGCAGGACGGATGTGACCCGGGATTAGGGTACAGACTCCTGCCCATGAATGCACCCGAAAAAGGTTTTCTGCAGACTTTTGAAATAAAAAATTTGAATATTGCCAATTTGGCAATTCAAATTTTAATAAATCCGATAATATAATATATGCAGAATATCAAGGCCAATGCCGACTGAAAAAAAATCAAACCCCAACTATATGAGCCAAAAAAATATTTGATGCTAATTGGTAAATAAAATACTAGGTCGCCCGCAGATTAATTTTTGCAAGAACTATAGAAAAATTTGTCTGTTTGTGAAAATAAAAATTGCCCAATGACTTAAAAAATTGTTGCCATGATGGAGGACTGAAAGGGGAAATTTTCTTTTTGCAAAAACTATACGGATTGTACAAAATGCAAAAAACCCTAGATACCTCAAATGGCTTTCGGTGTGAATATGTCCAAATCGGACGAATGGGCAGGCGATCCTAGGTTTTGAGGCCTTCTGAGCGCAATGGAGAGGTCAGATAGAGCCTAATCTACACCAAAAAACAACTTGGTCCCCAGGTAGAACCAACTAGCCTGCAAAAAAAACCCTCAAGCCTGCAAAGAATCTCATTAGCCAAACTTTCTTGATCCTGGGATGAACCTTCACTGGAATAGCTCTGATACCATGTTGGAATGATGGATGCACAGGTGTCCTTGATGAAGTGACAATCTTCAATGGAGGACCTTTGCCAGGAAGAAATATTCAACCACACAGAAAGTATGATAATGGCATTCAAATAGAGATTCTATTATGATCTAGATAGATATTTTACAAAGAGCACATATGCCTGATTATATAGGAAAGTGCTAAACCTAGAATGCAAAGGATGTTGCCAAGTGTGCAAATCACACTTCATGTGACAACAAGAAACCCTAACCAACTACCTAGGGAATGATAACAAGATGGAGATAAGTTCTAGAAAAGACAAATCATCTTCTAGAAGGGAATCTTATCTCAACAACATTATTAAATGATTAAACGCTACCTAGGACTAATATGATTAATTAAGACCTAGGTTAACTTATGCTAGTGTAATAATTAATTAATTACACTAACACAAAGTTCTCTCAACATTGCATTTATGCCTTCTACCCAACAATCACCATGTTGAAATAAATCTACAATACTTTCTACCCACACTCTCAATTACCGAATACAAAGATGGTGCTCCTCATGGCTCTCTGGATTTGTAGGACTTCCTCTCTCTTTACCTACAACACCACTCTTTAAAGCCTCTAGAAAAAACCACCATAAGGAAAGAATACTTCTCTAATACCACTTGATGTAGCTAAGCTCTAAGTTACTAGTTAAAGGATACCTAGTCATACAACCAACATACAACATATGCAAACATACAATAAAGAAGCCTTCTTTTACTAATAGATGTAGTTTATAGTGATAAAACAAGGCATAATGAATAAAATGAGCGCTTCAAATATTTCTTTATCCTATAGTACATATTTAGTATAGAATGAAGGTCAACCAACACCTAACTCTTCACTAGTTGGTGACTTCCTAACTAACTCCAACACTACAATCCATTTCCTTATTTATACAATCCATTTCCTTATTTATAGGAATGCACCATCTTATCACCCATCAATTCTTGCTAAGCCTCAAATCCACCTGACTAATATTCTACAATTACTTACCCATGGTCAATAAATGCTAGCATATCTATCATTTCATCATCAATATTGCTTACTTGTATTGGCCTTTACATATATGGTTGATCCAAAGGTAATAAGGTTTTTGAAAATTATTAAAAATGTTTGACAACTAACTACCCAAGGAATTCATCTGATTCAATACCTCTCCATGCCTTCTCCCCTATAAATGTTCTCCCTTCTAACCATGCCCATCACACAATCGCCTACAAGTTCCTAACTCCACATGATTGTGCATCTCTCTTTGTGTGCTCTTTGCCTTGCACATCTTAGTCCTCTTCACATAAAATTTATCTCTTGTTCTTTACATAGATTTCTTACTACACCTCAATCTATCCTTGTAGGCACACCACTCTCTCTTACACGATGACCCTTTTGCATAACCTCCTCTAGAGCCAAAACCTCAAAAGCCCAAAAAAAAATACTTGAATGATTCTAGCTATAGCAAGGTCTTGATCCATCTTAGGATGCTCCTACACCATCACAATTCTTTTAATATACCACAAGATGCAACCAAATTTAGGAACAAACTACAAGGAGTGGCCTAGTTTGCAAGTACAAAAATCACTACACAAAAACATCACAACTTCCCAAATGTATATTTGCATCTATATTTTTGTTTTAGATATATTGTCTTAACATTCTAGCCAATAACTAGCAAAGTCAAACCTCTACCAAGCCAACTTATATAAGCACCTAATATTTATCCAATAACTCATATTACAATAGTCATATTCTTTAGATTTGGATTTTTAGTGATTATATTTAGTCATTTTAGTTATATCTAGATTAGTGTAGATGAATAAGTAGAAAAATTAATTTATTTACCTAGATACAATAATATTTAGGTCAAAATTTACCCAATATTTAATGTTTTTATCATCCTAGATTACCCTATATTGATATTGATATCAACATAGAAGTATTTGATTATTTTTACCAATACATGTATGAGTTAGCTTTGAATATTCATTTGCAAGTTATAATGTACAAGGTGAAGGACTTAACATGCTTCGATGAGACTATGAAAGGATGATAGTGCATATGGGCTCATAAGTGTTTATTCATAGGTAATTGCACATGCAATTAGAATGGCTAACAGTCACACACTCCAATTTTTACTATCTACTTAAAGGTTGAAGTGTATCATCTTAGGGGGCTTATTAAGGCAATATCCCAAAGACACAACCATTTTCCCCTTCAAAATTTTGGTGGCATTATCTTAATATAAAAAAATCAAATTCAAAATATGAGCATCTCACAAACATCAAAGGGTTTTGGTGAACAACTTTTAAAGTTGCAAGTTAGTTAGCGAGCTAGATATGAGCATCTACTAATGACTCCAATGCCCCCTCTACACAAAATATCCCTCTAGACACAAGCTCATATACCCTTGATGATAACATCGAGAGCAAAATTTTGAAACCTCATATAAATTCCTAGAAGCCTTCTTCCAACTTCCACAAGTATTTTACAATCTTCAAACAACATTGAACATCAAACAAGGACACACTCACTTTATTTTTCTAAAATCCTAGTAGCATTTTAATTCTTATCTATCATATTCATTTAAACTTAGATTAATTATAATAACCTCATGTTGTTTTAATAGGTTTGAATGAGAATTAGATTAGTAAATATAATTTATTCACTATAGATAATATCCTAATCAAAG
This sequence comes from Sequoiadendron giganteum, assembly GCA_007115665.2. Classification (NCBI taxonomy): domain Eukaryota; kingdom Viridiplantae; phylum Streptophyta; class Pinopsida; order Cupressales; family Cupressaceae; genus Sequoiadendron; species Sequoiadendron giganteum. The sequence continues at coordinate 284,246,225 of CM021107.1, read as the reverse complement.
ACAAGCATTAGGATATCATTTTTATTTTTTTTATGTTTGCATTAGTCTATTATAGTCTTAGTTAATCATTTTCAACTCTTAAAGTACTAAGAGGGTTAAACCACATTTAGTTTATCTCCTCCCTCTCTCATTTTAGGTGTTTCTACAAAGGATGTTTTGTTTTCCTCTACAATTAGCTACAAAAAAATAAAATGCAGAGTTAATTAAGATTTTGATTGCTAATTTATAAGTGTCTCCTTGGGATTTGAACCTAGACTACCTATTTGGAATATCCAAGCATTCACTAAATTAGTCAACTTAATCCCTAGAATATCTATTTGTAGAAATACTATCTAAAAATTGAACATGATTTAATCTCTCTAGTCTAGACCATAAGTAACTTCCACCAAGCTTATTCCTTTGTGGTTGCCATTATAAATGTAAAAGATAAAAGTGCATACCCTATGTTTTACACCTTTATTAAATGTCACTTTGCCCACATATCACAAATGCATATTCATAGCATTGATTTGATGTATTTGACACATAAACTAACTCCTTCCTAACATCCATTAGCAATTTGTCACTTGTGATCATCAACCTTCACCACACCATATTCCATAACCATTTTCTGTAGAGGACTAGACCACATGGCATGGCATAGTCTAGGTTTACAGGCTGCACGATGCAACCTAGTCCACAAAATTCAAATTTGTCCTTCTACACCCAAAAGTCAACCCTTTTGCAAAATGGTTGTTATCCCATTGGCTTATGTGTCATTTAGTTCAAACTAACAACCATAATCATGTATTGGATATCAACTAGGTCATTTGAACAAATTAATCTAATAATCAAAATAGAGGAATCACACTAAAGATAAATTCAATTCAAGAACATTTAATGCTAGTATTCTACATTGAGACATTACACCAATCTACCAATACACCATATTTGCATTTGTAGTGTGGTTTGTGTGTATGTGACACTTTGTATATTTTTTTGCCAAAGGCTTGCTTGTCATTGAGACAAGCCAAAGACTTTTCCTTCATCTAAAAGCAAGTCCTATTGCATTTCTTAGCACAATCAAACTTCGAAGCAAGCACCAATGTGAAGGAAACTAATTTTTGAAGTATACTCTAGCAAAGGACAAGATTGGATCATTTGGACCAACTACATATAGTGGTCTCATTTAGGACTAGACCACAAGTTGCAGCCTAATCCGCAACAACATAAATCACTACACATAATTGCCACAACTTCTCAACCATAGATTTGCATCAAGATTTCAGATCTCACATCTTAACATTCTAATAAATCAACAACAAGATTAAACCTCTAGTAAGCCAAATCATATAAGCACCTAATCTATATTTATTACTCCAATTATAATTATTATTTTAAATTTAGTTTATTAATAATTAACTTTAATCATATTAATTAGACGTATATTAATGCAAGAGAATACAAATATACCAATCTAACAATACACCATATTTGCATTTGTATGGCATGGTTTGTGCGTATATGACACTTTGTAAAAAAAATTGCCAAAGGCTTGCTTGTCATTGAGACAAATCAAAGACTTTTCCTTCATCTAAAAGCAAGTCCTATTGCACTTCTTAGCACAACCAAACTTAGAAGCAAGCACCAATTGAAGGAAACTAATTTTTGAAGTATGCTCTAACAACAGACTAGGTTGGATCATTTGAACCATCTACATATAGTGGTTTCATTAAGGATTGGACCAGACCAAAAGGTGCAGCCTAACCTGCAACAAAATAAATCACTATACATAATTGTCATAACTTCGCAACCATAGATTTATACTAAACCAAATCATATAAACACCTAATCTATTTCAATTGCTCCAATACAATAATAATTTCCTAGATTTAATTTAGTAATTATTAACTTTAATCACTTTAATTAAATGTATACTCATGCAGGAGAATAAATAGGGAAAAGCATAATTTATCTATACAGTAAGATTTACATCCAAAACGGTACCCAAACTTCAAAGCCATATGCATATAAAGTTAAAAACAAAAATTAGTAGTATAATTTTATTAATTAGTTTTTTGAAAGATAGTTCAACACAAAAAAAAGGTTGAGTGTAATTGAAAGAAAACAATTAAAAATTGGAATATGTGAAACTTAGAAAACTTGAAACCAAATGCTTTGAATCTAAATCCAACGTAAGATCAAACCAGTGGCCTTCAGGGAAAATGAGAGGGAAATGGTGCTGGTTAAAGCAGAACTTTTGCAGAATTATTTGCCTCCTGCAGCCTATCCTGTGCATGAAGTTAGCAATACTATAGCATGGGTAAATCCCATTTCAATGTAGAAAATCAGTCTGATGCAGAGGTGGTTCCACAGTTAGGGCACATACCCATTTCACTGCATCCAATGGTGGAAGCACAGAGGTTAACTCCTCTCCAGAAACCGCTTTGCCCTCCTTCAAAATGCTCCTTCCAGAAGGGGTGCTGGAAAGGCCCGGAACATCCTTCCCTTTCCTCTTGCGGAGAGAAAATAGTGGAAGGAGAAGGGGACTCCATTTCTGTTCTCGATCGGCTCTTGCCTACAGCAGATCTCCTTTCCTTCAACAGGGCAATCTTCCGCTTAATTGCAGCAGCAAGTTGGGGCATAAAACACTCCAGCCCTCCCTCAACAGCCACCATTTGCCCCTCAATTTCCATGAAAAACCCAAATGAAATCTCCCTGGCATTACAGACCTCCCTGTTGTGGGTCAGAGAGAGGAACTTGGCTTTGATCTTTCTTGTTGCTCTGGCTGTGCTGTAACGAGCTTGCTTTGCGAGAAAAGTGCAGGGGTAGAAGAGAATAAGGAGGAGGAGGAGATGGAGAAAGCCGAGGGGGCAACAGCATACGGCTGTGCAGGTGGATGTCGCCTGTGCAGCAACTTCATTGCGGAGCGATGGAGATAACTTTTGCCCACATGCATTTCTACACAGATCACACAAACCCCTTACAAATCTCATTCTTCTGTCGACTGATTCAGGCCACCAACACAGGGGGCTCGGTACCTTGCGCCACTTTGAGATCTCTGCAACTTTTGGGGGGGTTCTTCTGACTGTTGTCCGCGCGCATCAAACGCCTTCCAAATGAAAAACGAGCAAAGAATTCTACAGATTCCCATGTCCACCCCATTACAAAAGCTTGACAGCGAATAAGTATCGCTTGCCCCGAATGCCTTAGAACTTTGGCACTCGCATATTTGGAATAAAACCAACCATCTTGTCCCTTGATTTTGAGTTTCTCGATCCGCCCTTAAAGGGAAAAGAAAAACCAGAGAGGAGGACAAGAAACAGTAAAAGCAAATAACAATTGTGAAAAAAACTGTTTTGTTTAAACTAATTTAGATTAACTTTTAGTTTCGTTGATAATTGTAATAAATGTAAAAAATCAAATGTGAAGAGTAAGGGTATTTAGTTTTATAATTCATTATGGAATAATATTGTTGATATTTATGTAAAATTGATTCACTATAGTCTCAAAATCTTGTAATCTTAATATGATGTCTGATTTAGAAGCAGTAGTATATAAAATCTTGAGGTCCAATTTCAAACATTGTGAATTTGATCTCAATTATTACAAATTTGAACCCTAACACATGCATTTGAATTAGTGAAAAGTAGACTTCTAATACTTACTCACTCTAATCTTTATTGTCTAATAAACTTCTAAAAAGACTATGGTATCTATAAACGCCTTTGAGAAATTTATTAGATTGCTAAAAGCAAGTTCTCAAAGGTTAGACACCTAGATGGGTTGGCTTTATGACTTCGAATGAAGATTTGAAGACATCATTCACAAGACACAAGTGGCCTATATGTAGATGAGGTTCTTTATTCCTTTAGAGAATTGAAGTGTATTCTATACATTCTTTTTATTCTCAAGTCCAACATATGAATTAATGGCACATTAAATGTCTTTAAATTCTAATATTCCAACATGTCACACAAACATGTACCAAGCTAGCCCATAATGGCCAATAGAAAGGAGTAGAAAACTTGAGTAGGTATGAATGTGGGTATGAATAATATGGTAAATGGTGAGTGTGTAGGAGTAAGTGTTAGTAAGCATAAATATGGATGGATGGGGATAAGGGCATGAGCCAAACCTAGTACAAGAGTCTGCCACTTGTCAACATGTTAGTATGTTTGGAACATTCCACTAAGGAAGGCACAAAACTAAATGAGAAATGACATGGGTATGCAAATTTATCATTAAATTTTGCCCCCATTTCGATGTGCATGCAAATCTAACATGAGCATGTATTTTAAAGCATATGGACATTATCGATCAACATGAATGGTGAATATTCAAACACTTCTAAGAAGATATAGGATCCATGTAAAGTAATGAGTCATTCTTGAATCCTTTGTGTATGTTCCTTGGTGTGAGTTATCCTTTGAACCTACAAAATAGAAAAATATATATAATGAGTAGCTTCCATATCATTAATCAAAATAAGCACAAACTACAAGTAGGTTCAATTCTCTATGAAAATGAGAAGAGAGAAGGGAGATAGTGATAACTTTAAGAAACCCCCTTAAAAAAAAAAGATATAAAATCTTGGCGAATATTTCATTTTTTAAGAAAAAAAAATAATTTCTATTGGTGAATCTTTTCTTCTTTCAAAAAAAATATATTGGCGATTTTTTTTACATCACTAAAAATTTGTAGAATTTTTTGGCGGATCTTGAAAAATAATAGGAAAATGCATTAATTATGATGGCAAATCCATCGAATCTAAAAATAAAAGCCGGGGCCCAAGGGTGGAACTTATTGATGGGTTTAAGAGGTAGACTATAATTTTTACTTGTCATGATTGCTTTAAAATATAATATAATGGCCATCATTATATTTTTCAAGGTAAAATGTGCCCAAGATTTGTAATTCTCATGGGGGTTTGAAATTTATTTTACGTTGATCTAAAGACCCTTGTTGTACTCTATGAGGTAAAATGTACCCACAATCTATAATGCTCATGAGACCCAAAATTGTAGGTCCCATGAGCATTACAAATTGTGGGTACATTTTACCTCGTGGAATACAACAAGGGCCATTAGATTATATTATAAATCAATGGTGGAAACTAAAGATTAGAAATATGTTCCTAAAACAACTAGTTATGATATACTATTGGCAAATTAATAGAGTTCTACCGTATTTTATTAAATTTAGGTGAATCTGATCTAATCATGTATCCAATATTGTGGAGAATTTTTGAGTTAATTTTTTTAATAAAATAATTTCTTTGGCAATTTAAATAATACTATGATAAAATTTTATAAAAATGTGGTGATTTAAGTCACATTATAGCTCAAACTATTAGCCAATTTTGAATTCTCAAATATCAACTATTAGCCAATTGACGGATATTAGCCACTAAAAAAAATCACTAATTGAATCGTTGTTACTAGAGCTTGCAAGTTTGTACACTAATACAAAATAAAATTCAAGCACATTCTTATCTACATTATTGTGAGAATGGGAGAAGCAAGCAACATGACCTACAACTCTCTAAGATGGAAAACCCCTTTTTAACACCTCCTGATGAGAATGGATGTATCCTTTGCTAAAAAAATATTTTGCATAGCCAACAGTAGAATCGACAATTCTATCATTCCCCTCTTGCTAGGAATTATTTCTTGCAATAATGACATAGGAAACATCAATGGTTTCATAAAGAAAAAAGTGTTCATCATTTTGTTAAAGTGTTTAAAAATAAATAGGGATGCATGGTAGGTCCAATGATGACCCTATGACCCATCACATGACTCTATTTGACATGAAATATAAATTTCATTCTCTCTACTATTCTTGATTTGGTGGAAGTGCTTTCTTGACCTCTAATACCCTTTCCCTTTTCATTTTTTACGTTTATTTAACTTTTTTATTAGCCCTTGTCACTTTTCATTTTTTAAAACTTAGTTGTCTACTCTTAATTTTAATACATTCACCTATTTTTTTATGGGTTCACCCCACCAATGATCATGGAACACTCTAGTGAACACAAATTCACCATGGCAAATAAATCATTAGTGAAGGGGGTGAACACATTAATTTTCCTTGCATTAGTGATTTATTTGCATGGATTTATTTTTCCTTATTTTTTTCTTTTTCTTTCTTCATTGAATGCATCTAGCATAGTAAAAAAATATATTTTTCTTCTTTAAGGGTGATTTTGCATTATATATAGTGTAGACACTAAAATTTGACATATGTTTATCTCCATACCACCACTCCCATCTCAATACCTAACAACATAATCACTCATCCACTCATTAAATAATTCACCTTATCTTAATTAATCCAGTTTATCAAATAAATTAACTAAATAATTTTATCACTTAATTAAATTAAATAAATAATTTTTCTTCCCATTCATATATTAAATAAATCTATTATCTACAAATAATTTAATAAAAATTATGATTAACACCCATAGTTAATTAGTCAATCATTTTAGTTAATTAGAAAAATTAATTCAATTAACAATTCAATCAAATCAATCAACTCATCAATCAAAATAGTTAACTATTGTATCAATCAATATGGTTTAACTGTGCTCAATTAAATGAGATAACTAGCTAATTACATCCATAAAATTAGGTAATAGTTACCATCTCTCTGCATCCATTCAACCATAATGGGGGTAAACTCATGCTATAAGATCAAATCCTAGTCATTCATCCATCTCATCTAAAAGTTATAAATTGAAAGAAAATCGATCATTTTTTATTGAATTTTGGTTTGATTCATGTATTCCACTCATTATGTTTATGCAATTTTTCTTTCCGACCTATCGAAGCTGAGTGCGTGGTTCAATTTGAAGTTTGTATTTCATTAAATTCTAAAATATTTATTTTGTATTTGAATTTCATGCTTACAATTTGGCATGCCCAATGGGACATACCCATTCATTTGATAGTGTTTTTGGATTTGGTTTGCATTAACATGAAAAATATTACTGTTCCTTATGAGCAAGTGTACTTGAGACTTGTGTTTTATAGATATGTAGTCATTCCAATCACATAGTTTGGTTTGAGCATATTATTTATAAAACAACAACAAAATTTAATATTTGTTGATTTCAGAAACATAGGGAAAGGCAAACCTTGTAGCTTTCACCTTAGGGTTTGAACACCTTTCCCTAATTTCATTTGAATGGGGGGGATGAAATGTGGATGTGATGGAATGAATGGGGGTTTTATGAACTTAGAAAAGGTATATGATAAACTTACAACTTGGTAGGTGAGTCAACTAGCCCTTGACCAAATATGGAAATGTCCTAAGGATTAAATGCAATGATCCAATTAAGCTAATGATGCAAATTATTGTTGTGATGTAACTATAGAAGATATGAGAAATCACAAACATAAATAGACTATATAAACAGATTGAACAAGACATTGTGCATCTGTGATATAAATTTGGAGCCGAAAAATACAGGAAATAGGCGCCCCAGGCACCACTATCTTTGTAGGGAAAATTCAAATCTATTTCGATAGTCCTCTTATGTTAGATCTAGGATTTTTTTCCTGCTTGTCGCATTATTAGATCATAGTTAGATAATTATGTAACTCAATTTCCATGAGTTGTCAAGGTGTAGGGATTTGATTGTGACAACAAATAATTGACCTTCAAACTTCCTTAAATCCTCTTCAGACCTAAAATCTGCACATTCAAAGAGAAGATTTAGGTTTTTCCATTTAGGGGTTTGCCTTCGTCAAACCCCGTGTTAGTGTTTCCACTTCCACAATGTGAATGAAGGAATGATGAATCCAAAAAGTGCTGCAACTCACCACCCTTTAATGGCTTCCTTGAAGGACTGAAGTCATATACATCTCCTCAAGGTCTTGAATCTTGCTTGCTTGATTTTCTTGAAGTGCTTGGAGGCCTACAAGGATTAGTCTTCACAAACAATATGAAAACATAAACATGAACATACTCACATACATTTTGACATGATGTTGGATCTTGAATGGCTACAATAAATCCTCTAATGGCTGCTCTTGACTTGCTTGATAATGCTCTTGACAATAATTTCTCCAATAGTTTCCTATATCATTTCTTGTTGCTAGATGGATTTCAAATGATGCAATAACTAAGTATTTATATGCAATTATTCTAATTTACTGAAAATTAAATCCCAACAATCAACTTTAGATATTTGAATTTCAAATGATAAATTTTCAACATCGACATGTTTGAATTTGGAGCCAAAATAGGGAGACATAGGTGCCCTAGGCGCTAGTGTCCCAAGCCTTTTTATAAATTTTAAGGAGTCGATGACAAAGTATTAAATGAGAGCATTTGTTTTATGCCTACAAATTGTTGGAAATATTTAAAATAAGTTGTGGAATGCATAATTTAGGAAGTTAAGTGTTCAATTAGGGGGAGCAAAAAAAATGTGAAAGTTACAAGGGTGACAATTTATGATGCTACCTTTAGCCCCCACTTTAGTGAGAGTATGAACTTACACTCAAACTCACACTAAAGTAGAAAATATCGGTCAAGAGGGGTCTGACTGTCTAAATGTTGAAAAGATAGGATGACAAAGGATCTAGGAAGAGCACATAAGCCCCCAAGACCTAAGATCCCATGGCAAGACAACATAAGCACAAAGGAACACACGCGTGTGAAATGTAATAAGACAACATACATGTCAAAAAACATAAATAATAGATGATGAAAAGGCATGACATAACATAACATATAGATTCCAACGAAATGAAAAAAAACACAATGCAAACACGAAGAAGACACACAACAAAAAAAAAGGTTAGTACTAAAGGGATTCAAGTTAGTAAGGTAAAGGACCTCAATCTTAAATTGTCTCAAATACCAAACTTCATCTATTAAATAAATGTTAGTTAAAGGAATGCTCCCATGAGGAGTAACAAGTTGTGTTATGCCAAATCACTCATGAGCCGCATGAATCTACTTTCTATAAAAAAAAATTATGCTAGATGTCCATGCAACATGATGGGTTCCACAAGGCTAGCAAGGTGCATTATGCTATACACTCATGAAATGCATAGCTCTACTATCAAGAAATTTGTGTTATGTTCGACATCCATGTGAATAGAAAAGGTGTTCTACAAGGCTAGAAAGTTGTGTTATGCTAGACACTTATAAAACACATAGCTCTATTGTCAAGCAAGGTACGTTATGCTCATCAGTCATGTTAAAGGGGTTCTCAAGTTCACAACCCAACAAAATCCGTTATATTGAATTCATAAACTATCTTGCCAAAACCTCACCTTTGGGGGTGCATAAACTCACCTAAGAAGGCACATAAATGAAAAACTTACCTACGAAGGCACAAAAAAAAAAAAATCACCTACGAAGGTGAAAAAATTGCCTAAAAAGGCACATAAGACAAGGCCAAAACCTCAAGGGGTGTTATAAAAAACATCACTACAAAAGGTGATTTACAAAAATAACAAAGGGGAGTTGCTCAATACATGAAGGGTCACACCTTAGAGAATATCACGCATGACATCACCACTAAGAGAGGAGAATCAAGGAATAAAAGCTCACACCTTAGGGAATACTAGCCATAGCATTAGCACAAAGGGGAACATCATATTCCAAGAAAATTCTCACACTTAGGAGATATCAAGCCCAATATCACCACAAGGGGACACAAGGTCACACTTTCTAGGAGATGGATACCATCATGAATAAAAAGGGAACAATTATGATGCAAACAATAATCGAGGGACCATATGCACCCCCTTAAAATATTAGCGTACTTTCTACACTAACATTTTAAGGAGATACATAGGGATCCCTTGATAGAAGGAATACACCTAACACAAGGATACCTAACCCCTTTCCCCCCCAAGTGTAGGGACAAAGATGAGCCAAAAATGGATGATGATGTGCTGTCCCTTGCAAGATAAAATATGATTGCGTAAAGCCTAGTTTATACCCACATACATGGTATTATGTTATGATACTAAAACTACCACATGGCGAGGAGCAAAGCACACATATGTTAATCTATCATTTGTTCAATTTGATATGGGTGTAAGGATCAAATTCTTTCAATTTCTTCTTTAGAGAAAAAAATTCATCTATAGTATGTCCAAATAATCTATGACATGCATAGTAAGATGTATTTGTATTCTTTTGTTTATTATATTTTTGTACATGCATGATTGGTAGTGTAATTAATCCAAAGTTTAAAAGTGTAACTATATTACTCTCAGTCTCTGATAAAGGACATGGATTAGGTAACATGCCTTTCTTGATAGGACCATGGAATTTGTATTTCTTTGTTGGTGGAACAAATTTTTGATGTAAAGGTAGAGGACCTTGGTAACCTATTCCTTTCATGTCTACAGATGGTGCTTTTTCCAAAAGGGAATGGATTTTTTGTTCATTCTTTATGTCACATCCTTGTTTTGTTAAGATCTTAAAGCCTTTTCCATATATCTTCTCTAAGTTAATAGGTTTGTTTGTAAATTTGTTCTCATATGATGGGAGATTATGAGGTGGTATGTTTTCCTTGTGATTGTTACTAATAGGTACTTCCACGCGCATTGGTTGAGGTATGGATTGCAAGTCACTTTTCTTATGCAATATGACAAACATTTCAAGTGGTGGTATTGTAGGTGGAGTTGATTGTTGATATGGATGATTAGGCCATTTTGTTGAAGGATAAAATTTTGCATTGTTCTCGAGGTTACACAAAGAATTATGTATGAATTCATTCATGCTCTCCTCATCTTGTCCCAAGATATCTTCATTACAAGGATATGGACCATGAATATCCTCATTTGAATTAGGTTCATCACCAAACACAAAAATTGAAACATCAACCAAGGATTTCAAAGAAGTCAACATCTTACCAAAACATTGATCCATCATGATGATATGAATCTTTTACTAAGGTTCAAATTGTTATGCAAAAAGTGACTATATAACAAACAATAGATCTAGACAAAAACATTTGAGAAGTCTCTATCACATAAATCTAAGCCAAAAAAGGTAGGACTATGGTGCCTATGTCCTAGTCAAGTTTTTTCAAAATTAAAAGTTTGGTTGTCTATGATACTATTTAAGGATTCTGTGTCTATGTGCAAATAGGTCTGACAATGAATATTTTTCCAGAACTTGCTCAATTTATGATAATGTAATTCAAAATGCAAGTGTGCAAGAATGTTGAAAATTCTTGAACAATAAATGACAATTGTAAATGTAATTTCTAGATCTAAGATGTAAAAATTGACTGATTCTAATATGCTAAATCTAAAACTGATAATATGAATATGCTTTTTGAAAGAAAATGATGCAATTTTTTCTTTTTAGCTATATGCAATATATCTAAATGCATGCAATGGCACTTTCAATTTTTTTTTTCAGATTTTAAATGACCTAATGCATATTTATGAACACAATTTGAATGTAGATTTGACCTAAAATGACTGAAATTAACCCTAGATTACAACCTATGATGCAAATATGATATACCATTTTTTTAATATTTTTATGATTTTTATGATGCAAAAATGAATTCCTAAATGAATAATGAAAAGTAATGTAATGAATGACCTAGATCTAAGGTGAATTTTTATAAGGTATATAATGTTAACAGGCCAGGTTCACCAAAATAAAATGTAGGGAAAGGGAAACCTTGTAGCTTTCACCTTAGGGTTTGAATACCTTTCCCTAATTTCACTGGAATGGGGGAAATGGAATGTGGATGTGATGGAATGGATGTGGGTTTGATGGACTTAGACAAGGTATATGATTGACTTACAACCTGATATGTGAGTCAACCAACCCTTAACCAAATTTGGAAATGTCCTAAGGATGAAATGCAATGCTCCAATTAACCTAATGATGCAAATTATTGTTCCGATGAAAATACAATGAATTTGAGAAATCATAGATAAAAACATACTACATAAATGGACTAAGTAGGACACTGTGCACCTGTGATATAAATTTAGAGCTAAAAATATAGGATATAGGCACTCGATGCACCATTGTCTTTGCAGGGAAGATTCAGATCTATTTTTGTAGTCCTTTGATGTCGGATTTGAGCTTCCATTTTCTACTTGTCACACTATCGAATCATAGTTGGATAATTTTGTAACTGAGTTTTTGGGAGTTGTTAAGGTGTAGGGCTTTGATGGCAACAAAAAATAATTGACCTTCAAAATTCCTTCAATCCTTTTCAAACCTAAAATCTACACATTCAGAGAGATAAGAAAGGTTGTTCCATTTAGGTGCTTGCCTTGGTCAAACCCCATGTTACCGTTTCCACTTCCATAATGGTAATACCAATGATAAATGGATAAACGATAGGAAGGAATGATGGATCCATAAAGTGCTACAAATCACCACCCTTTAATGGATTCCTTGAAGGACTGAAGTCATACACATCTCCTCAAGGTCTTGAAGCTTTCTTGCTTGATTTGCTGGAAGTGCTTGAATTGATTGGATACCTACAAGGACTAGTCTTCACAAACAATATGAAAACATAAACATGAACACACTCACATACATTTTAACATGATTTTTGGATCTTTAATTGTTTTAATAAATCATCTAATGGCTGCTCTTGACTTGACTGATAATGCTCTTGAAAATTATTTCTCCAATAGTTTTAAATCCCGATAGATGACTTTAGATATTTGAATTTCAAATGATAAAATTTTGACACAGACATATTTGAATTTGGAGCCAAAATAGGGGGACATAGGTGTATTAGGCACCAGTGTCCTAGGCCTATTTTTTGAAGTTTAAGGAGTCGGGGGCAAAGTATTAAATGAGAGAATTTGTTTTATGCTTGAAATTTATCAAAAAATGTTTAAAATAAGTTGTGGAATGCATAATTTAGGAAATTAACTGTTCAATTAGGTCCAATAACTTATGGGGGAGAAAAAAATAGTGTGAAATTGTCAAGAGTGACAATTTATGATGCTACAATTTCTTTTATTTCTCTAAATTAAATGCTCATATCCTTATTCAAAGTGAATATAATAGTAGCCTATTGCCCCTATTTTCCTCTGGTATGTTAATCTCCCATCACTTTATATCTTCAAAGTTGAAGGGATCAGTAGAGATGTTGTAGGGATCGATGTGGCCACAAAAATTAGACATTTTCTTGTCCTAGTTAAGATAGAGAGTGTGCTTCTCCATGGTATTTAAATCACAGGGCCATAATGGAATTTTTAATTCTTTTATTCTTTCTATACTTTATTTCTTTATGGCATATAATTTTCTCTACACTAGTATTCTCTAGATAAGTCACTTGAGATTATACATTGTTTCTCAAAATGTTCATGATAGAATCCTCCACATTAGAAATGGCCTAAGGTAGTAAAATTCATCCAACATGCATTCACTACTATAATGATCTATAAAATTCCATTATTGATCACCTGAGATTGGGTTGTCATGAGAAAGCCATAGGTCTTCCAATTTAAAGAGCTCTAATGATTGAAGCATGTGAGGTGTAGATTTGGCTCTAGCATGAAATTTTAGCATGCATCTCCATCATTCCATAAAATTGATATTTGGTGTAGATTTTTACTATCTTCAATCCTTTGGTTTTAATATTAGCTATTGAATGATATAGACAATAACTTTGAGAATGCCACACATCTTCTTGTTCTTGATAAAGACTTGAATTTTATTGGGATTGTCTTCAACAAGGACAAAGAGAAATATTCTAAAGGGGTTCATAAGATTATCTTAATTCTTATTTCAGTTTCTTAATATAGAATTGGGGATCTTATTTGTATATTCTTATTGTATGTTATTTGAGTATGATATTCCATTAAAAACTAATATTTTTTCAAATTATCTAAAATTTTATGCACAAGGGATTTTTGAATTTATAACATTCTTGTTGTTGCGAGTCATCACTAGTACAAATCAAAATTTAAAAAACCAAAAATATATATTTATAATACATTTTGCATGGAGATGGCTTCAACAATGGCTCTTTGCAATGGCTTGATTGCATCAAATCCCTACACTCATCCTTCATGGAGTTCTCACCTGGCTGCTCTGACTGTCAACATGCATATCACAACACTAATAAAGGCTATCTTTGTTGCATTGAAATTATATTTTTCTCTATCAGAAGGCATATTGAAAGTATCTGTAGGGTTTCACACTATTTTGGAAGATGTCTTGATTAGTGTTTGGTGCCCTTCGAAGCTTCCAAGGAGAAAGAGTCCCTTTGTAATAGGCATAGATGCTA